>JABJVR010002278.1:0-17658 GCA_025773905.1 Chitala chitala
ATATACACACACACATGTATATATATATGTGTGTGTGTGTGTGTGTGTGTGTGTGTGTGTGTGTATCAATCAGGAGGATTTGACCATTGGCCGTATTATATTAGGTGAGGAATATACCTTCACACAGCTTCTGACGTATGACCTCTCGAATTTTAACAATTGCTCTGTAGTCCTCGACGTAGAACACGTAGGTGGAGGCTGGCTTGTTGGCGATGTTCCGTAGCTCCACCTCCTCCGTCTGTGCCCCCACGCCGATTGCGAACAAGATGATCCCTTTCTTCCTCGCGGCCTCGGCGGCCGCCAGCACCTCATCCTGTGACTTCCCATCTGTCATCACGATGGCTATCTTCGCTACGCCATTCCGGGCACGCTCGGAGGTGGCAAAGAGTCTATCGCTCGCGAACTGGATGGCCATGCCTGTCCTGGTGTTCCCTCCCATGTACTCAATGGCCTCCATGGCGCTGATGAGCTCCTCGCTGGAATGGTGCGTCCCCAGCGGGATGTGCAGGTGTGGATCGTCGCTGTACTGGATCACTCCCACCTGCGTGAACTTCTGCCCAATGTCGAAGCTGCTGGTGATGTTCACCAGCCATCTTTTCACTATCTCAAAGTTTGTGTCCTCCACGCTCCATGAGCCGTCTAAAATGAAAACCAAGTCACTGGGAGCGGTTCGGCAGCCTGCAGAATAAAGAAAGGAGAGAGAAGAGAAAGGCTCGCACTTTCAACTGCTTTCTAACTGGAAACATGTTGCGGGAAACACAAAATTGTCTTGAAATCCTGAAACAGCAAGAAAAGAAACCGAATGTTTTCTTTATAGCTAGCATGCACAGGAAACACTTAAGAAGTCAGGTGATCAGTTAGCATAATAAAGCTGGATAAGATGTGTTTTATCATACACAGTGCTATGCATTACGAACGGAAAGGCATTCTTACTCAGCCTCATGTCCTGTGCTGTGCAAAACAATTGAAGGTAGACAGAGAATATAGAAAAAAACAAAAAACATATGGAAGTCCTATTGTGGCCCATGATGAAGAGACACCAAGCTCAGGGTCTACCTAAAAAAAACAGGAATAAAACATGTATAATTGAGATTATTTTTCCATAGACAGTTCTATTCACTATTAGAAGAAACAATATACAGCATTTCACATAAGATGTTTTATGAATTAAACAAAATAGTTGTGAATAATTTCACTCCATAGTGTTGATTTAATATAAAACAAAATTTAGCCTGATGTAAAGTCAGATGGAACATGTTGAACATGTGATGTATGAAAGCCATTAAAATGAAAATTCTTCTAAATGAATGGATACTCCAAGCCCCAAAATTAGAGAACAGTTTTGCTTTTCTGCACTCAAAATATGTGCAACTGCATGTGCAACAGCAGAGGTTAGAGTAGGAGGTGTATGACAGTGTAGAATGGTCTATCTCTCTCAGGGAAGACAGGCATCGGGCTGCTAGCTAACAGGGATGGCCACATGGCCAGTGCTGCTCCCCACTCTTCCCCCACACCAGAGCCGAGTCTTGCAGAGTCCGTGCAGTGACTCTGTTTTTCCACCTTGAGGCCCTCACCAAAAGGCGTGCACAGTTACGCACTGCTGAAGTTGGCCGCGGACTCCAGTGTTCCCCCTGGGGGGAGGAACTTGGAACCAGGCACTGTCAAAGTGAGCCGGCCCACAAGGCTTTCCCCACTCCTTTGTGTCCCCACCCCCTCATTTCCCTCGATGATCCCACCTGGAACCCATTTTCAATGTCAGACAGCAAAAATTCCTGCTCTCGACAGCAACCAAACACATGTATTAGTGACGCAGCACAGCAACGCTGGCCTGAAAAGACCTACAAAACTCAGCTCGAGTCTGACAGTCTTCCCTGTTGGAGAGTAACACTATTCTCCTTTTACTAGACCACAAGAAGACATAGTGCTATATGATGAAACCACAAATGTGCCAATCTATCTCCAGCACATCCACTCTCGGAAAGCCTATTTCTTGCGGCTTGTCATGTGGAATATGGTTCTGTTTTTATGTGGTTCTTGTTATGTGGCAACCTAACCAGTGGCCTGTAACTGCAAGTGACCTGTTACACATCTGCTTTGTAGGCATTAAGATGTTAACATGAGGAGAAAGGTAATAACACAGCAGGTAAGCAGTATATTATAAATCACTCATAAATATCACCGTGACTAAACTGCAGTCTGACTATTTCATATATATGTAGTGTATGTCTGTATCACCACTGTATACCTGTTCTATAACAAATGCACCTAGTAACAACAGCAATGATAACAACAATAACAGCAACAATAATATTATTATTGCACTAGGTTATGGTGTTTCTGTTGATTGCAATGACGTAAACCTTGAACTTTGCAATGACGTAAACCTTGAATTTTCAGGATGCCTAAAAGACACAGCAAACGTATGTAAAACTGCAATGCCTGCAGGAAGGTGACAGAGTAAGGTCTGACCAAAAGCCAAAAGAAATACGACGCAGTTTCATTGACAGCAAATCAGCAGACTGAAACCTCGCCATTCAGAAAGGTGGCAAAAAGCTGCCCAAGTCTGCTGGTAGTTCTCAGCACAGTGAACCTGACACGCCCACTAGACTGCCTGCACATCAACATGTGCCATCGTCTGAGTTAGTGCAGTTGTGGTTTAGCAAACGTATGATATCAACCCGTTATGTTACGTTTCTGGATTCTGACAGTGGGCAGTGGAGCCCTCCTGTGAAGCGTGTTTACTGATGAACAATCCCATCTGAGGTGCTCTGTCTGACCATAATCCCAGGAGGTCCCACTGAATTAATGATGTCACCCCCAGTTTCCTTGACTGTATTGCGTGTTCTCCCTGTGAAGGTTACGTGCTCTCCCTGTGCATGTTGCATGTTCCACTTGTGCATACCGAGGATATACTCTGAACATTCAGTCTCTTCCACATCCCAAGGACCACATGTCTTTGAAAATGGTGACTTTTTATTTCCCTTCCTGCCTGGCTCTATGTGAGTGCCCAGTTAATGCCTAGTCTATAATGCTCTCTATTTTGTAACAACCCCGACTCCTTTACCCATGATCCTCATTAGGACGAACAGTTTGGAAATTAACAGCCGAGGAACATTAGAAACGGATTTCTGAACAACCAGACCTCTGCAATATCTGACAAAATTTATGCGAGTTAACCTTTTCCTACTGATCCTCAGGGGTTTCATCTGCTTTGAGTAATATATAAAATGTGTATGCAGTAAATTATGGAGAATTATTTCTGATGAATTAAGCACCCTTCCGTTTTCCAAACTGCTTATCCAGGTGAGGGTCAGGGTGAGGAGTTCAGCAGGATTGTGTGCTGCAAGCAAACTGAAAGTGATCCACGGTCAAAGCACAATATCTAGTGTGTAGGACAAAAACACATAACCCCAAAAAACAAAATATATCATTCGTGTTTATGTTGTGAATTCATCAACTGGCAGAGGACTCTGAACCTTTCCCGTCTGGTACTGATACAGCAGAGGTAAGGACATCCATATTTTAACCACTGATTTCTGAAACCTTTGCTGGTTTGAGTTGCAGTGAAAAAAATTCTTCCATTCCTAAATCAACAACTGCTGTTAAGCATGTTCAATTAGTTTGCCAAGATGAGGGGGAAAATTAATTACAGCCAAGATCCTCAGGCACTGAGACAGACGCCAAAGTACTATTTCAGTCCCCTGTTGGATTTGATTCAAATAATCAAAACCATGAAACCGATTCAATCGCTTTGTACTGCTTTGCTCCCTCCACAGAAGGGAATCTTCTCTGGAACACAAAACCTTAAGCTTTTCTTATGATAGACCACTGATTTTTTAAACCACACCACTGCCCACCTTACTCATTTTATGCAAAGTAATCCAGAAATTTAAATCTGCACCGGCTTAATCACTGCAGCTTAAACAATTAGAGGAAGCTCACTTTTTATAAAGTATATATATTATATTATATAGCAGCTTCAGATTTTAGAGTAGAGACTTGCGAGTTTGACAAAGCACAGGGCTATTATTCCTTTCATTCTATGCCTGGGACAGGGGGGTTCATGAGGGGCTGACGTGTGCTGGTGGTGCAAGGGTGACATCCCTGTGACCTACAAGCGTGGTGCAGCATTGGTGTCTCTTGACTAACAGGGCAGCTTTGCATTTTCCTCACATGCATAATGGTACAGGACCTGAAAAAACTGCAAGCCTGCAGACCTCACACTGATATGCTTCTTGCCTGTTGCATGTGTGTATTTTTGTAATGTTTACTTATTGCTTCTGGTTTTTAAAACCCGTGAGAAACATAGAAACACTATGTCCTGTACATCCATAAAGCAACTTTATGTACAAAGCAGTATTGAACAACATGCATTCAATAATAAAACATGCAGCATTGCCCAGCAAACATATTTTGAAACTATAATTCTGATATATCTGGAACAACCCCATCCTTCATTCTGTACAGTCCTGGATTTAAACAAATTTTTGCCAGATAACAATGAACAGAGGTAAACCACATGCACATACCAGAAGCAGGTCTTGTGCAACGAGGTTCTGGTCCGGAGGGCCTTGATCAGTCTCGTGGGTTCACTGTCACCATATTTGTACACGGGAGAGGAGAGCGTGTTATGAAGAGGCTGCTGTGATACAGAAGTTACACTCCGAGAGAGAGAGAGTAGGGGGAGGAGAGGTTGGAAGGAGAGAGAGCTTTTCTCTGTAGCGTTACGGTCCGACTTCCCTGCTGTCCTGTAGCCACTGTCAGCCTCCACATGCTGGAGTGAGGCACAGATAAGAGCAGCTTTTAAAGCCAAGGAGGACGGCCCTTTTTGGACCAAACAAGGACGTGGGACGGGAGCTGTGGCAACGCGTGTGTGCGCACGTGTGTGTGCGCGCGTGTGTGCACGCGCATGTGTCAACACCCGCAGTATCAACACCCAAGGGACAGGGGGATAGCAACTTCAAAGCTAGGGACTTAAATGAAAAACTGACTTCTTTGCCTTCCATGATTCTTTTTAATCCTTCAGTTTACTCTTGATGCCTTATTTTACAAGATCTTCCTACTAGATCCATTTTGCCAGCCAACTGATAAGCTCAGGAGCATCCCGACCATTCATTCTCATATTCCAGCCACATTTCCACAGTGCTTTGGACAGAAAAATGGTAGAGTTACTGTGACTGGTTTGGTTGCATTGTCATGTATTTTTGTTAGTATCAGATGATGCAACTCTATTGTTAAAAAAACCTAACGTGAAGAGTACCTTTATGGTCAAAAATGGAAAGTAGGTAACATGGCGTTCATGCTGTATTACAATTCTACTTTGCTAGAAAAATTTCAACAACTTCTAGCTACCCTGTAACAAGTGATTAGCATTGTCCTTTATTAGTGACGGCTGTTAAGTGAAACGTTAACGTCCTTCTGCTAAAAAAGAACAGCATCAAGTCCTGACACCATCAATTCAATTTTTTTTATATAACGCCTTTGGCAACAAAGTGCCTCAAAGCACTGTCAGTGGCCTCTCTCAAAATGACTAAGGATTCAAAAGTTTTAAAAACAAGCTACTGTATTAAATAATGTATAGTTACCTTACTACAATATTTTTCCAAACTTGTGGAAGTGTCCATCTGCAGAAATGTCCTAGACTTTTCTGAGACCTCATTTGGGAAGCTAGTGTGGTTTGAACCAAAAGCACATTGGGTGTTCAGGTTATGCAGAACGCTTGAACTTGACCCACTGACTAACACCTGGCAGACGCTCTCCAGACGTGACAGATGCCGAGTCTGTGATTTGCATCCCATCGACGCGGGACACTTTGATGGAATCTCTGTGTTGGAAAGTTTGTGTGCACTCACTCACTCTAAACATTATATCTGCATTTAAAGGTGATCTTGAGCAGGCCTTTCAGGTATGTTGACCTGTGACCAGTGATTCCTTTTCATGCTAGAAATGGATTTAATAAAGCTACTGTGACCTGTTCAAAGTTTCACTTACACGTTTCCCAGGAAATGGCTGTCAACTTGCAGATGACAGAAACGATCCAGTTCATGTTTTGACTGACACATTATCTCTTTTCTTCGACACAACACGCAAATACAGAGCTGCTGGCAAGGAGGTTGACTAAAATGTTTATTGTATCCATTAAAGTGGTGCTGATGTCTTCATATGGCCAGTGCCAGACAAAATAAAGCAGTTGATCAGGCATCACAAATTTATGCATACACCCCCACTCTTGCTTTCCATACTTTAAACTTAAGCATGGCTAGGGGAAGACATCTTAACGGGTGGCTGTCTATTGTTAAACATAAATGGTAACAAGCATAGCAGTATTTTGGGATGCAGAACAGATCAGCGTGGAGTGTAAAATGAACATCTGTATGACAAGTATGAATTGCTGAATAAGAGTTTCCATGAAAGGCGTCAGCTTTGGGGGTCGGGGGGGATTGAGAGCCAGCACTAGGAAAGGCGCTGTGGAACACTGCTTTGGCCTGGGATCCCCCTCCTGCTGGAGGTGGGTGCAGAGGTGGAACTTAAACAGGAAATCACACAGCCATATGCCAGGAAACAGGCATTAAGGCCTTCACAGTATTCCCATTGGCTATGTACTGCAGGATGGGATAGCTGTACTGAGCTCTCAGTATCTGTAACCATAGCAACAGTATCTTGGCTTCTGGATTTCTCCATATCAAAACTGTTGATTGCCTTTCCAAGTTTTCCTGCTGTGGCTTTTAATGAAAAAAAGTTGTACATCTTTATGCCATTACTTTGCAATTGCGTGAGAAGATGTGTTCCATGTTTCTGTGTGTTGAAGAATGTACAGTAACAGTACAGTAATGGGTATGTCTAAAGGTAACTGCAGTAGTTTACGTTCACAAAAATGAACTTTTGTGAGGTTTGACACCCAAATTCAGAAATGTTCACTAAACTTATTTACTGCATTCAAACATCAACTACACAACAACTATAAAACTAAAACTTTGGCAATATAATATTTATATACTTTCATTTTGAAACGATAAATTGAAGCAGCAGGGCAGCACAGTGTGTTGTGTTGCCAGCCCACACCTCTGCTGGGTTCCTATCCAGCCACAGCTGCTGTGTGTGGGTGAAATCTGCATGTCCTCCTCCTCATGCAAATGTGGGATTTTCTTGTTTTCTCCAGCTTCCTTCCATGAAAGACATTATCCAGACAAACGGGTAACTCCAAAATGCCCCTACTTTCAATTTACTACCAAGTTGCTCTTTATAACAAATTTTCCTCAAAGCGCTTGTTAGATTATTATTATTATTTAAAATGTTTAAAAGAGTAGATAAGAGTGCAAAAGCAGTCAGAAGCCAACAGAGGACAGGAGTAGTAGTAACCTCCAAGGTTAACTGACTGTCTTCCCCTTATCATTCAACCACTATACAACTCACAGAGAAATGTGTGTGATTTAAAGGGTGGAGCATAGTGTGTGTGTGTGTGTGTGTGTGTGTGTGTGTGTGCGCGCTCACTGCACTGTTTGGCATATGTTGTCTTGTGCCCTGTGTTTTCTGAGCTGTCTATGCTGCAGATTTTCTGATATTGTGAGCTGAATAAGTGGTTTTTATAATTTATTATACCACTACTGTAATTAACTACTTTTTAATGCCAGCTTTACCCTGCAGTTGATAACTGAGCTTCGAGTAAGGTGAATCAGAGGACTGGCAGGTGGGTCTGCTCTTACATCCCTTAAGGAAGATGCAAAAAAACAGATTTTGCAAGGAAGGATGTCAGGAACAAACGTTTGTGCAATAGCGAGCACAGTTAACCTGAACTACTGTATTAAAAAATCTTTCATCACCTAAAGCAGGCAAACTCAGTAATGAAAATCGCATTTGGAAGCAAACTCTGTACCACCTACGGTTATTTTTTTCAGTTTGAAGCAGAAATATTGTACAGCACATTGTTTTTATTTCTAACTACATGTAGCACATTAATGGTGATGGTTCATTGTAAACACTTAAAAAACATGAACCAAAGCCATGACTTTCAACTTTTTTTTCATTGCATTGACTCTTCCTTGCTTTTGAACATCATTACAGTCCTTTTAAAGATTGCCACAACTGAAAATGCCAACTTGAATATGGCCTGGCCTACACCTTTTTCGGCTTATCATCCTTACCAACATCATGCAGGAAAAGTCAGTTACAGGAGATCCACAGCACCATTGGGTACGCAGCTCTGAGATGGGCTTCTACGGGGTTCAAGGCAGTACAGAGGCAGGATTCATGAAAAAATGAGTTTTCAGGTTATGTTATTGTAATTATTAATCACATTGGTATATTGGTATCAGTCAGAGGGGTTCTGGTACAATTTAGGTAGAGTTGGAAAAGTACCTTAAAGAAACTAAACGGTGACCTTCCATTAACTTTTTATCAACTGGTTTCTTGTTACACCAGTTTGTGTGTTTGTGTCACTGTTTAAAATGATTATGAAGAGGGGACACTACACAAACTTCATTACGGCGAAGACGTACAGATGTCATGAGGTGGAAATGGAAGCGTAATGCAGGCGGGGTGAGGTAAGGCTCAGGAAACTCTAAACACACTGTGGAACCTGGCTAAACAGGTTCTGGTCTGGGGACATAAGCAAGCCCCGCCTGTCTTTTATGTCCCATGTCAGCTTTTCCAGACAAACGTTTTTTTCCCAGCCTTTTGCTCCTTGATCAGCGTGGGACTTCTGACAACCCGGGCACCTCCCTTCGGCAGACTCCATCCCAGAGACAGTGTCGACTTGCTGCTAAGCGGCATCTTCACTCACTGACTGACACTGTCTTTTCACATGACACTGTCTAATTAATCCCTCACTACGCATCGGAACGCACACACTCCTACTATACAATGTTCTTATAAAGCATTTGCAACCACAATAACCACACTATTAAATTAAATGCATTATTAACAGAATGATTTACAGAAGTGTTACAAACGTGTAACAGTATACCTGCAATAAAATGTTTTTTTCTTATAGTTGTTTTTTTATGAGCAGTGAGAATGGAGGCTTACATTTGTATTTCGTCAATGAACCAAGTTTCCCATGAATGTAATATTACTAAAATTTATACATTAGAGATATCTGTGTAGGAAACAACATTCCCTTTTCTTGATTTGGTACAGGCAGGAAATGTTTCACCATATTTCCTAAGTTTCTCAGTATGTTATTCTAGGCTAAAACTAATTTTCAGTAAGACTGCATGGATTGTACAGAGCACGGACAATGAAGAAACATAACGAGGCTAGTCTACATACTAATTAACAACATCTGCTGAGATGCATTATCTGTGATCTGAGTAAACTCAGGACTGAAAAAAATATATAAATTGAATCAAAGAAAATATAACTATGTATATTTAATACTGATGTTGCAAGCAAAAACTGACAGCAAGACACCATAATCGTTTCCATTGGAATTATAGTTTCCATGGTAACATGGTTACCATAGTAAATATTATCATGTGTTCTGGTACTGCCTTCTAAGAAACCATAACTATAATCTCAAAGACTGCTTGTTCAGCGTAAAGTAACAACTTGTGCCATAAAACAAAACCTTCATATTTTTGAGGTTTTATTATAAAGAACATATTCATATTTGAGGGCATTTGCTTTCAGCTGACAGTTAAGATGAATTAAAAACGCAGCTTCATAGCAGAAAAGTGATTTCTTTTTCCGTGATTTTCTGTGACCATGGTCATAATAAATTTTCATGAGAGATAAAGGCATATTGTAGCATGTGAACACTTATGATATTCACCTAAACTGCTTGGATTACAAAGGACAGAAAACTTCAAAATCAAAAGAGTAAATGGATCAAATCACTGAGGCTGTAGGTGAGGAGCAGTGTGTTTATTTACAATCCTAGGTATATTTTCATCTGGTTTGGTTTTCTTAACAAAAATATCTTCAGATAACATCTTTATCAAAATGCTCCCTACCCCATATCCGTCCATGCCCTGTGGATTATCGCTCCATAACCATTTTCTTTGTTTTTTTAGGTCTACGGCCGTCTCCTTGGCCTCAGAGGCACCTGCTCATGTATTGCGTTAGACGTTGCATTTGTCAGGTCACACCCTGAGGTCATGCAGATACCAGGAGCGCCCTGTAGTCCTGGGTGACCTCTGAGCCCAAGCTGCCCCACGTGACCCCTGTCGCCTGGGCGACCAGGCTGGCCATTGAACACCCTGCCAGATCGTCCACGTTGTCCTGGTTTTGAAAAGAGAGCAGAAGAGGTCGGAGGTCAGTGAGTATTTTGAACTTTAACCCCCTAAGTACATTTTGAGTTAAAAAGGGCTTTGCATAACGTTCAGTCACACAAGCATAGAACTAAAGTTTATCTCTTTGAGGATTATTGCTGCAGAACATTAAAAACAAAAAACTTTAATCTGTTTTAGATTATACTACAAATTAGCAATGATTAAAGTATAAACTGTAGCACTGATCTTAATTCCAAAGTACCTGAAATTCTCATTTATTCAAAAACAAAATATTTAAATTCATATTTTAAAATCATAGACATTTTCAAACTATTTCAAAATATATACTATATGGCAAGAATGTGTACCGTGAAGTCTTTCTGTAGCATTTCAGCCATGCGTAAATGTACAGTGTGTTGTTAATGTGTTAAGAGGACAACTGGTCTGTATAATTTCAATGATTTCATATATTCCCAAATGTTCATGCTACTGAACCCTCATGAAACGCTGAGACCCAGCTGTAATAAAATGATATGGAAAAATTCAGATATGCTACACATTTTATAAAAACAGTTAAAGGCCCTGTGTATTATTTTAAACTGCTTATGAAAGGCCCATGTTGGAATAGAGCAAATGGATTTACCCTTTGGCCCTTGGTCTCCCATGTAGCCTGGTATACCATAGCCTTTTGCTCCCTTATCTCCACGGTCTCCTTGATCACCTAGGGGAAGCACACATATTCAGACACTGTATCTGCCTGTGCTAAATGACATTTCATTCAGCCTGCTCAGCAATGTCTGCACCAATGACATCCCTTTTTGATGAAGGTGCAAAATGACTCGGCAGCATTCATACATTTGAATGGCTTCGGTTATTCATACTAACAACTTTCATTCAAACTTAATCCAGACACTAATAAAACTTCCTCTTGCTCCTACCGTGCAACCCTTGTAAAACTGTTACTTTCACAAAATATAATCTACCACACAAAATTTTCAATATTATTAAAATACATAATTCTAACTGTGCTAAACATAATGAGGCTTGACTTGAAGTTGATTTAGGCCAAACTGCCCTCTAACAGCTGAGTAAATAATATAAAGCTCCTCACCATGGAAGAAGGTAACTAATAAAGGACAGAATTAGTCTAGCATTACTTCCATGAGTCTCACCTGGCTGTCCTTGCTTTCCTGAATCTCCAGGCTCACCGTAGAACCCCTGCTGGCCCACCTCTCCATCGACCCCGTCTGTGCCAGGTTCACCCTGTAAATTCAGACAATCAGCGGGGCTCAGAAGAAATGGCAGTTCTGGTTAGTAATGTATAGATCTGTCTCACCAGTTGGGTTCTACTGGTGACAGACCTGAGATGTGTCTCTTCCACTTAGACAACACAAAAAGAAACAGTTTCTGCTGTGTTGTCTAAGTTCAAATTTAAATTCTAGGTCACTTATTGCCCTTCTTCTCCGCACAGTGGTGGCACAACTCCACTTGACTGTACTCAACTTTTCTGGTTTTGCATCAGGCAAAAGTTGTGAACCGTACCTGGCACCTGGTATGTTTTTTTGGTATCACATCCATTGAGGTTTTAAGCGAGCTGAGGCGATACCAAAAGTTGATGTGAAAACCTTGCAGACCACTGAGTGGTATGATGAGAGAATCATCACCACCACAGTGTCATCATTGTGTGAGATGGAATGTCCTAAACAAACCCACCATTTTTAAATAACCAATATATGTAATCTACTTACTATAGACTGTTGGAGACTGCAAAACTACACCACTGTCAAATGAAGAGGTGCAAACTAGCATTGCCATTAACTGGCAATTACTTGTTCTGCCTGGTAAAATTAAAAACTTGCTGGTCCAATGCTCATACAAAACCTAACTATGAATGAATGAAAAAATGAAAAAAAGTAAAAAAATAAAATGTTACATTGTAAACTATAGGTGACATTTGATGCCATGTAGGCTTAGCCTTAAACAAAAAGTGCTACAGATGTTTTATAATAACCTACATTTTAGCATCCAACATTTGAGGTTTTGCTGAATCATTACCGTTCGTTTCACTTAATCATTAGTGTTTATTAAAAAGTTAAAATGATTTGAAGTCATTGTTATTCTTTCTTCAGCCTAGGTATACATTATGCTTGTGACAAACTGATATTGAAAACTGTTATTGAAACTGTTGAGTTGAATCGAGCCGGTACCATGTTGTGGAAAAGGGCCAAAACAGAAGGAGCTGGAAATCTCGAAGATGTCCTATGTAATCCTTATATGATGTTTTGAGGTCAGCTGTCATCTCAAACTATGTAACTTAAGATTTCATGACATTTCCAGTTATAAACTAAAAAACAACTTTAATAGGAGCGGAATTGCTGTAATTTAGCAAAACAATTTATTAAATGGTCTATCATGTTTTCCACAGGAAGTGACCTTGCAGACAGTGATTTATGTATCCTTACTGGAACAAACACCAGAAAGTCACACATCACTGTACTGAGATATTTTTGTACCTCTGGCCCTACAAGCGGCTACATGAATGAATGAATGAATGAATGAATGAATGAATGAATTAATTAATTAATTAATTAATGATTTTCAGTGTTTCTGGTTTGCGGCTTACTGAACTTGTATCTGCCTCAGCTAATCCTCTGGAGAAAACACGTCAAGGGCCTGAAAAGGGCTGGTACTGCATTATAGATGAGGAAAGAGTTTCCTACAGAGGGAGAGAGAGGAAAGGAGAGAGGAAGGGGGGGCAGTTAGAAAGAGAGGTGAGGGGGAAGGTGAGAGAGGGAGAGAAAGAGAGAGACTGAGGGAGAAGAGGGAAGATCTCCAAGAAGCAAGTGTGTCGTCTGTGACTTCTTGCTTCTCTTTTCTGGGACGTGGAAAGTCTGAATGTTCTCATTCCGGCCCACAGAGCCAAATGCTTGACCGATTCTCGGTGGAGCCCCGCAGTATGTAAGCATTTTACTTGGCAAGGGTGCACAGAGCAGAGATGAATAATGTATGGAGCGTGTACCCTGAGAACCTTCCAGTGGCCAGAGGACCAACGTCTTTAACGATGCTTAAAATTGTACTTTTGTGGTCTGACACGCGCTTGCACTGTTAATCCTATGTTTCTCCCTAACACTCAGGTTTTAAAATAGTTTTCAATTGTTTATTTTCTTATTTAAAAAATACAAAGGATTACTGAGAACACCTTTGGATCTGTTCCAAAATTAATACATAAATGCAGACAGCAGCTGATAAGGATATAAATGTCAGACACTCACAGGTGGTCCAGGGGGGCCTTTTGGCCCCCGGGGTCCAGGAGCTCCCGTGGACACGTCCCCATAGAGGGGGCAGACAGCCGCACACGTCCTCTTCACAGAGTTGGCAAAGGTGGACATCTGCTCCATCACCACCCTCTTGCAGACTTCAATGACGTGCTGTGCAGCCAGCGTTGGCCCCTTGGACACAGATGCCACACACGTTAGGAGAGCAAACAGAAGACAAGGGAGCTCTCTGAGGAAGAAGATGGTTTTTCAACAGCACAAATGAACATGGCCAAATGGTTTTGTCAGTGTCCTGTTTTACGTATTTTGTGGCCCCACACAAAACCACACCACCAGTCTGATAAAGAGAGGATTTTTACAAGCATCTCCATTACTGTAACTGCAACTACACATTTCATAAACTGAGCACCTCATTGGTTCCACATTCAGAAATGGGTGTGGCTTGTACTAATAAGCCCCTAAAAACATAATGATCTGAAAAATAGATTTTTAAACTATGTGTGTTCTGATCTCTGGTTATACTGATCATTATTACTTGAAGAGTTGTTGAGTTTGTATTAGTAAGAGAAAGTTCAAGACTTTTTGAGCATTTATGGATATTTTTTGTCCTCAACAGATCTCATTGTCCTTTTTTGTCAGTTTCAACCCTAACCTTTTGTCAAGAATGTTGTCTTGGAATTGTGTAATTATTAGAAATTAATTAATGAAGATAAATTACTCCATACTCCAAGGTTAACTTTGGAACTTAAATTTATGACTTACTGGTGGTCCATGAGGTCCCTGGAATCCCTCAGGCCCCCCATCCCCTTGGACACCTTTGCTGCCAGGGAGTCCAGCAGGACCAGGCTCTCCACTAGAGCCTCGTTTTCCTTCTGCGCCCTCCAGTCCCTGCTCACCTCTGTCCCCCACCTTAACACACGGAGAGACTCAGTGACATGTCAGCCTGGTACGAGGTCCACCCATTTAGCAGCACTTAACTTGGTGAAGAAGGCAGCTTGCTAACTCTAACTCTACCATTTTCTCTTTATACAAATGCCCTTTATCTCAGTGCATTAGTAAATATGAGGGTCCCACAGAAATCACTGGCACTAGGTGCGCAGGAAAATTACTGTTGTTGTACTGCTTACAACACAGCAAAGCTAATAAGAACACATCTGCTTACAATGTACTTGGAGTTGTTCGCTCAACATTTGTTGACAGAATGAACAGCTTCACACATTCAGTGTATGTTTTCAGCCTGTTAGACACATTAATGTCAAGTGACGGCTAAGAAAATATCCTTCAGATTACAAATACTTCACCTGTCCTTTAGACCCCTTCCATCCTTTTTGGCCCTTTGAGAACAACAAGAAAGAAAAAATAATTGTGCTGCTACGTTTCATGCATGTTTCAATTAAATGCTCAGCTAAACATCAAATAAAGGAAGAAATAAAAATTTTACCTTTTCGCCTTTGACACCCTGTATGCCAACATCACCTGTAGCCCCCTATAAGACAGTTGAAATGGTAAGACTATTACTACTTCCTAACCTCCTGCACAAAAGATCATTGTGGCCTTCGCTGTGATGCTAAATCACATCGTCATAAGACAGTTCCCTTCCTGTCCCTTTGACGGACTGCCATCTTTTTTTTTCTTACTCAAGAACTGGATGTTTGAAGTTCCTCCCAAAAGGCCCAATGTTCTTATATGATGAGTAGCAGATGTCAAGAAACAATGTTTCTGAAAACAGAATCCTTTTATTTATCTTATAAAAGCTCCCCTCCAGTCAACTGAAACCATAACACTACTGTAGCTCCATAGTGCTACTAACCTAAAAACAGGATTTTCAGAGTAATACTCTTAACAGTTTTTAATCAGTAAATAGTGGTCTTTTGTAGTCAAAATAATCTGCTGTCTACAAAAAGGTGTTGATTTGAATACCTTAATTATAATACCTGATTTTAATTGTCAAAAGTTTGGTGTTAAAACATTGGTAATTCATGTAAACAATCTGAACGAATAATCGTAACTACTTCACAAAACAAATTTTAATGTAAATACATAAAATGAATGGAAATTTGTCCCTGTCTGTGTCACCTAAACCCAGACAAGATGTCCATGGCTAAACAAGCGGGTACCCTTGCAGAAATAACAGACAAGTGTAATTCTTTCGCAGCTGCTGTCCCACTAGCTGTGGAACCTTGCCTTCTAACATAAATATTATTGCATTGTTTGTTAACATTTTGGTTACACAGTCTGGCGAAAACTAAGACCACACCAGTCAATTCAAACTGTGTCTTTCCAGAAAGCAAGGTAGGCCTTTACACTAACATTACACTGGGTAGTGTCAGTAGATAAACCAAAGGTATTTAAACAGCTGTGTGAGCAGACAGTCGTTTTCATACTTTTTTGTGTGGCGTTTTGAATCCTTTTCAAAACATTTTATAATCACTGTCTCTGAAGTTGTCAGAGAAGCTCCTGAAACGCAAAAGGATGGACGGAGTGATGGACTGGATGCTATGTGGTCATGACACTACCACATCGATATATCGACAACCATACATGTAATCACATACAAAATGAATGCAGGATCAAGTATATTTCCTGACAGCGATAACCATGACCCCTCCATGTAAACAATTCTATGGACATAGAGCCATTGTGACATTTTTATCATCTTTGATCATTTGACAAATCACTAAAAATTAATACAGTGACTGAAAAATGATGGAAGGGAGAGTATTCCAGCTGGAGGCAGAGTGTACAGAGCACAGGTGATGGCAGTAAGTCATGGCAGAGGTTTCTGCATAGTGGACACCACAGCCAGTGGATGCAAACAGCACACGCATTTTCAGCACAAGGGAAAGCGTTCCTCAAACAGCTGCTGCCGAGGGCCTTGCATAAATAACCCGAAGTGTCGCTATTCCTCAGAAAGAGACATTAGCAAGCGCTGTAAATGCACAGTAAATCCTGAACAGGCAGCCTGCCGTTTCTACAGAATGCAGCTTAAACCGAACAGAACAACCCAGAGCTCACAAGCAGTAAATCAGGTCCCAGTGTGTCATGGAAGCAAAGCTTCGTTGGTCAAAATGGCCACCCTGACTGGTGGAATTGAGAGATAGTACCAGGCTGACCATGTTTACTGGAACACAAAGGGAACCTGGACATGGCTATAAACAACTTTAACAAAAGATTCGATCTAGCAATGTCTCCCAATATCATTACTACATTACTACAACAGAATGAGGTACACAAACTGTACATCACAATGGGCTTAAAAGCACTTGGGCTGTTTTTAGGAGCAATCACCTGAAAGTTCCTGGTGTTACATTGCAGGTCACTGTTGATGCATTAAGACAGACTCACCTTAGTGCCTTGTCGTCCAGGTAATCCCACATGTCCCTAAAAAAATGCCATCTTTTAGTACTTTGGACAGGACTAACAAGTTCCTCTAAGAAGTTTGGGAAGTATTGACTGAGAACACTCACGGCTGGTCCAGGTGGTCCAATAAAGCCGGGCCGTCCTGGTTTTCCAGCAGAACCTTTGTAACCTTGTGGTCCCTGTGGAGAGATAAAGTCCATGGATTCCCCACTTTGTGCACTATTATAATTCGCTTTTATTGTGTTAGTGAACAACTTGCATTTTATACATCAATATATATTAAATGTTGCAGTATACATACTGTAATTATATTTAATAAGATGAAACATCCCAACATAAAGTCTATATAGAGGACGTTTAAACAATTTACAGTCAACCCCAGTGGGCCCATGTCTCCAAGACGGCCTTGGCTGCCCTTCTCTCCCTATAAAAAACAAACAGCATACACTGAGAACATGCTCTCTAACAAACGTGTTATACATTCATTATTTGGACCCAGAAGCCCACATTACCTTCTCTCCTACTCGGCCTGGCCTCCCCTCTGGACCTTGAGGTCCTTGATAGGCCTGTGTAGAAGAGACTCTGTTTTTATTGGATCCAAGTGTCTGAAGCTTAGACTGGAAACCAAATCGAGGATATGGTATCCAGGTAAATTACTTGACCTACTTCAACTCCTGGGTCCCCGTCTCTCCCTGGCAAGCCAGGATCTCCAGCAATACCCTGGAAAAAGGAAAATGATGAATTTCATGCAGAAAAACAGACTCGTTGTTTCATTCATTCAATCAAGTTAAATTAATTTGAAATGACTGTTTTCA
>JABJVR010002279.1:0-17657 GCA_025773905.1 Chitala chitala
CTCTCTCTCTCTCTCTCTCTCTCTCTCTCTCTCTCTCTCTCTCTCTCTCTCTCTCTCTCTCTCTCTCTCTCGTTTTCCACAATCCTTTGCAAATGATGAACAACAGTAAATTGTAATAATTACACATGAAAGCAGTCTAATTCCAGGTAAACATTCAGTGACAACATGAAGCACTTTTACCTCATTCTATTGTTTTACCTCAGGCATGGCCCTTAATGGGCTTGTAAAACCAAGAGAAAAACCATTTCCCGAGAGACTTCAATTAATTGTTGAAAAGTACTTTGCAATTATGGATCAAAGTTGGCAGTGCAGTAGAATTCTTTACCTTTGAAGATGCTTAATAAGACACCTACATGCCTAACAGCTTTGCTGCTTATCAATTAATTTGGAATTTAATGAGGTACTAAGATTATCGCCTCCTTTCTCTACACACCCCAGAGAATACACTTATTTCAGTCCACTTGAAGGACAGGTAGATGAGGGAAGGTCTTGGTTCTCACTTCTCAAGCAGAATATGTATCAACTGTCTGCCCTTATCATGATTATTTACACAAGTCTTTAACCAAAAGACCTCAACCTTCGGCAAACATTATGCTTTCCTCTCTATTCACATCCATTCATTCTATGTAAAACAGCTCTATAATGAGGACCACAGTGTCAGCGAGGAAAACTAATGCAGTTTTAGTTCCACCGTCCCCATGTCACTTCAACCTAGCATGACAGGAAGCCGCATCTCTGTTTCAAGGAGCTAATTATCAATGTCACACGCTAGGGCTCCCACACCGAGAACCAATCGAGCGGGCAGAGTGCCTGCGGAGTGCAGATGCCGCAAAAAAACGGCACATTTGACACACACACACACACACACACACACACACACACACACACCGCAGATAATTTGTGTAAGTAATATCCTGAGTGGTGTCGACAATTGTACCGTGTCAGAGAAGGGAAACGCTGGTCTTACACACCGTGTAACACTTTGGATGTCAGTCCTATCGCACGTCATGTAACACTTGCTGAATAGGGGATGTTCCAGATTAGCCGTGGTGTGAATACTGCTACTATTGCTGTCAGTTTGTCAGAACTCAGGTCTAGGGGTAAGAGAAGGTGAAGCCATAGACTCAACACGATCTGACTACACCTACACCTGCCAACTCCACCTAGTCCACTTTTATCAACCACATCCTGAAGTGAAAGCAGGAATTCTCTCTTCTACTGCCTCTGATGGGCGCTGACATCTCATGTATAAGCATGATGTTCTGTTGGTTACAGGAATGAAAGTCCATACAAATATGCACTTTTTAGAACCTGAAATGTGTAAAATGAAGTGCAACACCATGCCATAAAGGAGGAGCAAACTATAGATTCAATCAGTTCAAATCTACACTACAATTTTCAGTCTCACTTTATAGACTCGACATTATTATTCTGTTAATCCTCATTAAAAAACAGAAAACATGCAGTGTAATTCATTGATTCCACTTTCTGCTAGATGAAGTCTGCACTAGTGAATAAATACCTATGTGTTACTTCTCCTGAAAATGCAGGTTAACATCCGCACAACTAAACCATAATTAAACATCTTCTGTCATCCCCCATCTGTCAACCATTAATTCAGTACTTGAAGAAGTGAGGGGAGCAAGCTGTCCACTAACTCCCTTGGCTTCTCAAAATCCCATCTGCATCATTCTCCTCTCCCCAGCACAGCTCCAAAGAAGACAGGAAAAAGCACAATGTCTTACTGTTATACTATGTTTGCCCTGCTTACTGTTATGACAAGCAGTGAATCTGAAAACAACCGAAGCATGTTTATGGCGTGGTTCACTCTGATCCTATGGGCAGAAAGGCTACGCACACACACACACAGGCACATGGATGCACATGCACACACCGGGGGCATAAAAAAACTATGTTTAACGTTGTCTGTTGCTGGGTTATTGTCCTGATTGGGGCTTACTATTTCCAGACTGCCCATCAGATGTCCTGGTGTGTCACCAAGGAAAAGTGGCTCATCTTGTGTTTCTTTAATAGGGAATGATTAGGAGACAGGAGACGCTTCATTCTCTTTCCCAAGCTGCTGATCCAGAGCTCAAACAGGCACAGGTCAGCACTGAGGTCAAGGTGAACTCAGTGAGGTCATCTTTAATTTCACATTGGGCACAACCTGAGGACCCACACAGGTGAGGGCATCAGTGTGCAAGTCTTAAAAACTTTTTAACGAGACAATTAGATCACCTTGCTTGTGGCACCCTGGAAGTAGTGGCCAGCTAAACATGTCAACAAACACGAGGAGAAGCATCAATACAGCTTTTGTTAAGCCTGTGTAACCAGGCTAAGACAAACACGCGTGAACAGCAGATATGAGACTAACACACACCGAAGCATTGACATTTTTTTAAAGCCCTTTTTTCCAACAAATGCATCACTGGGATTTCTTTTCTTTTTCTATTTTTCTTTGCCATAACGTTTTCCATTTTTATTCAACTGACTTTCACAGTTTATCAGCATCAGCCTGATAGCGACATTACAGAGAGAGCTGAACAACGAAAAACAACCTTCAGTTGAAAATATCATAAACCCGAGTCATAAAGCAGGAGTGAGACGAAAGGGCTGTGGGATGGCCGCTCGCGATTCGCCAGCAGGAATGGCGTTGGAGGTTCTGTCGCCACGTGAAGCGTCAGGCGCACTAACGCCTGCTGGAGAGCGAGCAGCAGCACAGCACAGAAACAAATACTCAACACTGTAGAGTGAGCACATGGAACAGAAACAAATACTCAACACTGTAGAGTGAGCACATGGAACAGAAACAAATACTCAACACTGTAGAGTGAGCACGTGGAACAGAAAAAAATTCTCAACACTGTAGAGTGAGCACATGGAACAGAAACAAATACTCAACACTGTAGAGTGAGCACGTGGAACAGAATAAAGTGAAGCTTTTTTGGAAATAAGAGCTCACCTGTGATGGCAAATTCGCCATGTAATTTTACTTACAGGTAAACAAGTTCCTATGAGCATGTTGCCAAGATCAAAAACATAATTTAAATATAGTATTATACCAAATTAATCAGATCTCTTTCTCAAGAGTGATAAATTTTTACAAAAGTAGACATTACTGTATTAAAGAATTTTTTCATACATACATACATACATATATACAACATATATATATATATATATGTGTGTACACACGCACACACACACATATATGTGTGTGTGTTGTATGTATGTATGTCTTTAAAATTACTTTTCCTGTAGCTCACCCTGTATGATCATCACAAGCATCATCACAAGCATTTACAGGTTACAGGTGTAAAACAGACAGGGGGTTCCACGCCAATAGAAAAGGCGTCACTATAAAGCCCAGAGCATTTCTATCACTGTACAAACCATTTATATTAGTTCTGTACTACACACAACCCAACCCCTAGGATAAACATAATCTATATTTCATTAACAAGCCAATGACCTCTTTTTTTTCCTAATGAACAAGGCTGACAAAATCTATGCCTTTTTAGTGAGCCCGGTCCCTAAATTAAGTCATCATCATAAAAATGACAGAACTAACCTGTAATATAAAGTGAACCGTATTAATAATAATTAAGGAAATCAATACATGTTGGGAGGGAAATTACTTTGTATAAACCCAGTCTCTGAAATAATTTTTTAAACATATTGATGCATTTTATTAAACAGTCGACTTGTTTATTTATGTTCATCTGCTATTTCTGACCGAACACATTTGCCTGCAGTGTCCTAATTCAGTACATTTAGCGTTGGAGATGTCTTCCATTTCTGAATATTTATCGAGTTTCTTTATTACACTAGTTTTCTTAATGAAACCCAGCTCCATTTCCTTGTTTGCTCTTTTAATAGCACTCCTCAGATTCCCTCCTGAAACTACCTTTTCCCCTTCGTACTTTTCGAAAGCATACACTTTGAAAAAAATCATTGATTTTGCTCAATGTGAAATAACTTGCCTGACCAAAACAGTGCATGTACCGCACATGTCAAAAAGACAATAGATGTATCAATAACAGGCTGTGATAAAGTGTTTCTTTTTATTATTATTTTTTTAACACTGCGGTAAACATTAATCATCTTGGCACATATTTGGAAGAGTTACATGTGACTGAAACGTTCTGGAGGAACATCAAGAATGTCATTAGTTACTTTACTTTTCACATATATTTTGCAAACACTGTACAAAGGTTTACTGTTAAGAAAAACCAATTACTGAAAACACACATTGATGACATTACATATTGAATACAAATATATTAGTAAAATATCACTACAGATTGATTTTTTTTTTCCAAAAAAAATCCAGTTCCATTTAAAGGTATGAACAAAAATTTCATTGGCTGGTCAGACAAATAAGTCCACAATTACAGATCTGATCCCATGGAGTTCCAGGTCCAGTGCTGGAATTGGCCCAGGCATTTCATTTAAAACTGGAACTGATCCTGACCGTGTCAAACACTATGTGCCAGCCCACAAAGAGCAGCACAGGGACTGCGTGGTTCTGCAAAAGCACAGCCCACCTCCCACGTCCCACATTTCCATTTCATTAACTGCTTCTATCATCATGATAAAGATAAGTCCTGGTTTGTGTATCATTATTATTAGAAAGATGATCAAACAATTCTGAGATAAACAAGTCATTAATATTTCACTGTAACTCTCTCTGGTGGCCCACCTTGGAGTCACCTTGTGTGTAAGACTTTATCTGCCTGGTGAGTCTCAAGCAGTGTCCAGCACTCGTGATGTCTACCCATGCCTTTTCACACATGTTCTCGATACCAGTGACTAATCTCATGCTTTTAATGCACCGTTTTGCAGTACTTTTATCTTGAAGAGCAATTCAGCAGCAATATGTTATATCCAAAGCAGCCAGCTCAGTGGAATCATGATTCCTCTTATTAATCTACTTAACAAAAGCTTTCACTCATGCAAATTGCACAGCTTATAGTTGACCACTTTACATGTACTGTATAAACAACGGTACAGTTACACCCAAATAATTAGCGTACTATATGGCGTAAGTACCCCCACAAAGGAAAAACACTGTAATTCTTTCATGTGCTTAGAAACCCTGCTTTGTTCAACATAGACAGTGTTTGTGTTCTGTTTGTCTCACTTGTCCAAGTTATATTACATGTGTACATGTATGAAAGTGCATGCAAGTGTGTGTGTGTGTGCGCGTGTGAGAAAAGAGAGAGAAACAGTGCAGCAAATGCACAGACAGACATATCAGTAGAAAATGGAAAGCAGTCTGCCCTCTATGGGTGAAGAGGATTTAAATTCAACAGACAGCCTCTCACTCTTCTATAACCATACAAGACAGACTGTTTTACAGACACCTTACACATCCTGTGGCACACACTCACGTGGCCTGTGTGCAGACATGACATGTTTAAGGCAGCGACTGAGATTGAATCCGCTGGCGGAGCAGCCATCAATCTCGCCGTTCTCAAACAGCCGCAAATTATTTGCATTGTCTCAGTCAATCGTGTGCCCATTTGTCTCAGCGCGCCTTCATCGTGCAGGCGCCAGCCCACGTGTGTTCTCCGGGCCTCATTATCCCTAATCAATAGAGGAGCCGGGATGGGCGGGTGCAGCGGCGCTGACGCTACGTAATGGCACTGTGCTCTTTGACACGAGCGAACACACTCGATGGCTTTACAGCATTCCAAAGAACAAGAAGAAAAAAGCACCAGGAAGGAAGGGAAGTGTCAGTGTCTGTAACTGTGCATGGTCCACACACAGGGCAGGCAATAGGAGAAAACACTCTGAAAATAAGTAGAAAAACACACTACAAACAAAAAAAAAAATCCCCACTAAGAATTCAGTTGGACCGTGGAGAATGCAGATGACTTAACGCATTTCAGCCGAAAGCACGGGATCAGCGATTTGTCTGCCGCTCGGCTCCCTGCGAAGGCGGGTGATGAATTTAAGATCAAGCCGATCTCGTTAAAAAGCCCTGTGTACGGGCTGCCTGGCATACACGATGTGGAGTTAGCGACGCACATCCTCTGTGCCAAACACGCAGACGGTTATCGCGCCTACTGGGCCACACCCAGACCCTCCCCTGCCATTCCAGACAGTCACGTGCTCCGCAGGCATCTGCACGGAAAAACGCGCATTGTGATGTGTGAAGGAAGGCACCGAAAAGCACAAAGCCGTGATCTGGCCTTTGGAACAGGAGGACAAGGACAAATAAAACATCCTTTTGCAGCAGGAATCTTCAGAGCACAAACGCTGGATGTGCAAGAAATTTGCATTAATTGCCGTGTCTGTGAAGTTCAAAGACAAGTAAAAAAATAATTTATGTCGCAGTAATAAGGATTCATGTCTTCAGTTTGATTCAGCAGGAGAGCCACGGAAACACTCTAAAGTATCCTCAGAGAAGGTCCCGTCCTTTGGTGAGGTCTGTATCCTAGCACTCGCTGAAAGGCCATTTGTGAATCCTTGTCAGAGTTGTAGGGTAAGATAAATAAAGTGGAGCAAGGCCCAAGTGACACTCTTCATGCCTGAGTAAGAACAGCTGGATTCAACAAAAACAAAAGGAAAAAGTCACTGTGATCTCAACAGCCAGGACCCCGTGGCACATCTGAGCCTCGGTGACGATGCGGCTGCGTTCGCAGACTCCACGTGTCGTTTGTCAGATGTTATGGGAAAGCTGAAAGCTGGCCTCCAAACAGGTTACATCAAAAGCCTGTTTTCTAGACATTTGTGCAGAGAGAGGGTGGAAGTACAAAAAAAGACAGAGGGGACAGAGAGCAACAGGCGATCTCAGTGGGAGATGACCCTTTGGGCAGCTCGTTGTCATCGTTCTCAGTGAGGGCACAGATTGCTCGTCCCACGGCCACACGAGTGGAGCAGATAATGAAGAAAACAAAAACTGAAAAAAGATAACAGCTAACACACTATTATAAGCCTTTATAACTTCATAGTTTAGATACCACCATGCACTCACAAACTCACACACACACTCCTCCATTTACCTACTGTTTTTATGTACAAATAATTACTGTAGGGTAAATGTACAGGTTACCATGTGCAGTGGAAGACCTACTATCATTCACCTTTATCTAAACTACAGGATTTCAGTTTCCTGGGGCGTTCAGTAGCATCATAGGTTGCCACACACGCACACAGATACACACATACACCCACACACATGCAAACAAAGAAGAATACACACGTTGAGACAGAAGTGTCCACATGCCAGGAGTCCACCACATGCTGCCAGCCCATCTCCAGGCTAAGTGTAGCTGATAAGCACTGGGATGCACGGACACCTGCTGTATGTGGTCATCAGTCATCGTCACCCCCCTCAGATAGCACACAATCAATGCGATAAGGCTCCTGAAATAAGCCTAAAACAAGTCGTTGCTTTGCGGTCACAACCGCCAAAGCAACCTCCTCCCCCACCCCCCACACCAGCAACAATCCCCTATCTCCCCCTCCTTTACAGACACAACAAGCATCCGCATAATTGGACCGTGGCAGCGTTATCTCTGGAGCGGGACACCATGCCACACGCCCACAGTCAGAGGCGCACTCCAAACAAAGTGCTTAGACAATGGGCGACTACAGAGAGGAGGCAAACCAAGACCAGTGTGTGAAATCCTATTTTTCCCCCAAAACAGACATCTCTCCGTGGACCTCCCCTCCCGCCCACCTCACCAAGTTTGCGTGTGGCCTGGCGACAGAACAGAGGGCAGGAGAGGAGACGGATCCCCCTTTAAACGTGAGTGTGCCTGAAGAGGCAGCCATGTGTTACCTGCACATCGACGCTCACTTGGGCCACTGTAACGCCCGCAGACAGAGAGGGAGACACAGGTCCACCCAGGAGCTGCTGTACTTCACCTGCTTAATGCAGCTCGGATACACTTCCATCTGTTTGCTCTGCAAAGCATCTCCAGTAATGTGTCGTGAATCGTGTTTATTCAGTACACCTTGTGGCTTTTTTTCAAATGCCTAGACTTTTCCTTTCTGCACAAATCCAGCGTAATTAAATTTCCTTTCTGCTTAAGAGAAGAGTGCAATCATCTTGACTGCTGATGAAAATCGCACATCATTGCAGAAGGAAGCAATTTATATTAAGTCAATTACAAGAGCGTACTGTTTGGTGCATGTATTGACAAACACCTCCCAGCAGGTAAGGGACTGACAGCAAAGAGTACGAAAATGAATCACCGTAAGGGACTGACAGCAAAGAGTCTGTACAGATGAAACAGTGTAAGGGATTATGAGTGAAGAGTCTATAGAAAAGAAACAGCACACAAGACTGGCAAAAAAGACTCTCTATACATGAAACAAGGGACTCAAGATGGAAAGCGTAAAGCAGAAAGCAAATGAAGGAAAGACAACACAGTGTTTAAGGATGAGTAACTGTAAGCGAATGACAACAAAGAGTGAATCGCTGTGAGTGTTTGGGCAACAAAGAGCGTGAGAATAAACGTCTGCACATTCGTGACTGAGACAGCATAAAGTGCTGTACTCAGCGGCAGAACAATTTAAGGGAACGGGGCACTAAAATGGGAAACAGAGGACACAGAGGAGAAACACGTCGTGCTATTTCTCTCGTCAATGCGAGAAACAAAGGAGTGATGATCAGCACGGGATCTTATTTTGATGGTTGTGGCACCAAAGCCTGCTGCTCACCGTGCAGTTAGAGGAAGAGAAAAACAACTTGGAAACTAAGCGTGAAATTTCCAAAAGGGTTCTGAAACCGTTCAGAAAGCCTCTGCAGGCCCAAAAGGGTTCTGAAACCGTTCAGAAAGCCTCTGCAGGCCCAAAAAGGTTCAGGCTGTCAGGACATGTATTCCAACACCCCCCCCCCCTTTCTGTCCTCTCTACAGCGTCAAATTAGGGCCCTGTCTCAGTAACAGCAATGTCACCTGTCTCTTGCACACACTTGTCCTGACCAGTGAGGATCACGTGGAAGATGGACAACGGTGCTTCCTGTGTAATGTGAGGTGAGTGCTGCAAGGCAGCACCAACAGAATGCCACAGGGTCAGAGGTTACAAAGGCATGATGATCAGACCTAAGCTGTCCTACTGCACAGCACGAAGATCCGGCATCCTCTGTGGACTTAGAAAAACAGGCTACTTTAACATCAGTCCTGCTGTTAGACAGGTGGTGGATCCATGAGATATTCTTAATTGTCCTTAATTAGTCAGGAAAAAGGCAAAGTTTACAAGCCAGGTTTTAATAAACAGCTGCACACATGCAGAAACACGCACACGCGCACACACACACACGCTCACACACACACACACACACACACACACACACACACACACACACACACAAGGCATACTTTGGACATGCACATTGACGGCTTAGGAATTATCAAGGCTTTACACACCGCATTTAAAGGACCCACATTTTTGGAGGAAACATTCCTCTCGATAAAAAACGATGCAATGATTTGGTGTGAAAGGTAAGCCTGTTCAGACATAGCTTTGAACAAATCCTGCCTGTCACCAGCAAAAGAACAGAGAGCACACTACTGCAGTTTCATTAGTTGACAGACGATATGAATAAATTACATAAACAGCTGACGATAACAGACTCGTTTTCTTCTCATATAGGGGATTGGTTGAGTAGAACTTCAGAATTCAGAACAGAACTAGACAGAAACAACCCTGTATGCATATATAAGTGTTTGTATATAAATACTCAAATCTGTACAGTGTTGTACATATATCGGTACAAAACCACTGGTATAAAAAAGAGAAAAATGGAGCAGCCATAATGACTTCCTTACCATAATACACTGGAGCAGTGATGGCAGCTGTCAGAAAAAGCCATTTTAAGATGTGAGCAATTAAGGGGCCATGCACTACCCCTCCCACACACACACGCACGCACGCACGCACGCACGCACGCACACACACACACACACACACACACAACAATAACAACAACAGGCTGCTCTACCACCCCCACTATTGGCATGCAGCGGGCATGCAGTCCAGGCAGGTCAGTGGGGTCAGCTGCAAAAGATCATGCCAAGATCCCAGCAGATGCTCTGAATCCAAACGGGGTGGATGCCTGCATAACTACTACACCTGTGTAGCAGTGTTCCAGATCACCGCGATACCCAAGCCAATCAGATGACACTGCCTCCTATCTCTCCAGACACACTCCACAATTTGCTTTTGAGCAGAAAATCAAATAGGGACTTTTTTCATCAGAGCAATAGCTGCCTGGATACAAATTTATGCAGACCTTGTGAACTTCATAATCTTTTTCAGGAATTTATTTGTCTGCTTTTCAACTTGCCTAATAACAGAAAATGACAGGCAACAGTACTTTTCCAAATCATTGTTCAAGAAAATAAAATGTTTCCTGCCAATGTTTACATGTATATAAAGTAATGCATACCAAACACAAGTTATACTGTGCATACTCAGTAGAGGTGAACATTACATCCTACAAAAACACACCTATGGTATATAAAACATACACATAAATTTTAAGTACAAAACCTAAGACTTTAATATGTTTTAGAATGAAAAAATTAGATATATCTTAAAAGTGCAAATATCTAGCTGAAATACTAATGTGCTGACAGAATGCTGGGAAATTACTTTAATGGGGTACTTAAGTCAATGTGCAAAACACAACACTGGAGCTTAGCATCAGAACAGAGAACAGTGAAGGCAGGATTGCAGGGAAGCCCTGCCCTGGGCGAAAGCCACGTCATCCAGCGCAGATGAACAGCAGAGAGACGGATGCCCTCATTAGGCTGGTAACGCACCGAACGGTGCCCACCGCGCGCGCAGTCCGTCGCGCTCAAAGAGCCTCCCAGGATGGGGTCGTTTCGGGTGGGAAAGGCAGATGCCCCGTCTCGAGTCATTAGGCACAACCTGTTAAACGCTGACAGAGAGCATGTGCTCTCCAAGAGCCCAGAGGACCTGCCCTCGCGACTCGACCATGGGGCCAGCGAGGGGTGGGGGGAACATGGGTCACAGCCGACCTATCTTCAAGCTTGGTGACACCACAGCCGACACCTGCAGAGCCATCGTGCACGACCTTAATGGGACGGGACCATCGCTCAAGCGATCGGTGTGCCAGTCTACAAAGCTGCCCACTTCAGCCTGAGCAAAGGGGCAAACGATCAGAAAATTCCAACAAAAACTGCCGAAAATGAACACAATTTCTTTACTTTAAACAGTAAGAAGAAAAAAAAAAACAGCAGTGAACTGGTAATTAGTCACAATTTTTCATGTGTCTATCTGGACTTACTCTTTTTTCCCTGCAAAAGACCACTGGCAGCTACATTTTCAAAGGCTTATATTACCCTTCCCCAAGCACTTCATAATTACTTTCAGTTATTTATTAGTGTCATTTTCATCTTCTGCAAGTAACTGGATTTTTCTTTTTTCAGGCAAACAAGATAGTAAAAATTCTTTGGCCTTTCTCATATAAAACTCTGCATAGCTGCCTCTGCTCCATTGCTAACAAATCAAATGCCAGACAAACAAGACAAAGCACCCAGCAATGTGCAGTATGGCACAAATTACCTAATCGGCCGTTCTCATTAGGCAAAATAAACTTCATCCAAACAAATTACCTTTGATTATACAGAATTAATATGGCTGAGATACATAATGTTGTTTCAGTTGCACTTAAAATACTATCTCATGGAATTCATCGACTAATTAATATTAAACATTAATTAAAATTTTAATATAAAACCTTAATTCCTGTTTACAAAACAAATGTGTGTGTGTGCGTTTTTTAAATATATTGAGTAACACCTGTAAAAATGTGTTTATATCATTCAACCATTTTACTTAGACTATGGACAAATTACACATCCTAGATATAATCACTAGTCCCAGTTAAACATCTGATGCATCGAAAAAGAAAACTTTACTGATTCCCAAGGTTAACAATCCACGCTTCAGCAAAAGCCAAGAACTAGATTTATTCTCAGGAAAAGAAGGTAAAGCTGTTAGGGAAGACTTGGTTGGGCTAATTTACTTTATATATTAGTTCCAACCACATGGAATAGATCTGAATGCCCAGACCACTTGACAGACAATGCTCCATAATGGAGCCCAAAGGGCCAGATTCAATGACTGAATAATAATTCACCTCACATTAGCGCTCAATCACCTGTCTCGTGCGACTAGCGCCAAACGATGATCACTTTTATTAATGACAGCTGGGGGTCCTGCGGGGCTCACCGGAGACATGCGCCTCCTGATTGAGATGGAGAACGGCTCAGCTCTCCGCCCTTTAAACCCAAACTATTATTGGTTTCTGCTGGGTCTCCGAAAGTGATCGATATACATGCAGCTACACTGTATCTGCTCCATGTACCAACATGGACAAAAATCATGGCAGAAATAAGCAAAAACACTGAAAAAAAAAAAAAAATTAGATTTTAAAATATATTTAAGTGCAAATTTGGTAGACAGTTAAGACTGACATTGTGTCACAATCAAGCAACATAAACAAAGGCTCAACAGAGTTATCAAATGTCCATATATATATATATATATATATATATAGACACACACACACACACACACACACACAAAATTACTCCTTAAAAACATCTTTTTTATCTTTAAGGTAAAAAGATGTTTTTAAAAAAGCATACTTACAAAATGTGCATGTTACTTATATTATGTTAAACACAACTTTTATAAAATGTTCCATCACATCATTACTGGGAATTTCTCAGGAAATTCTCAAGTAGAAAGACCGAAAAGAAACTCGGTACTTAGAAAGAAATGCCTCACTGAAAACGTAAAACCTTCTGCATCATTGGGTGAGCTCTAAGTGCTTCATCATCATCGCTAAATAGATGCATCCAATCAAAATGGACAGATAATAAAGAATAATAAAGAAATGATAAAGACCTTACAGCTAGAATCACATTAAATACAACACCAGACAAATAAGTACAAGGGTCACAAAATGTGCAGCAAAGACAAGCCTTTGGATTACACACATTACTATACTGCACAACTCCTCTATGTAAACATAAAGCACGTTTTGGAATCCGGAGCACCCTGTTCTTTCTCCTTGTTTGTAGTTTATTGAATGTGCCTGGCTGCCCAAACTGATGATTTCTTTCTTTTTTTTTTCTCACAGCATCATGTCAAACTTAACCTCCTGCTGCTATACTTTTAAAAAGACTTTTTTTCCCTTGCCATTATATCTGGAATAATAGATGACTGAATAAATGCATCTCCTTAATACGTATCATAAATCCCCACCATTTATGATCAGCTTATCACAGGAATACATGCGGCAGCGGCTTAGCCTCGTACAGTTTATTTTGCCCAATGGAGGCATTACTGTCTGCCATGCCAAAGCAATCTAGCCTGGCTCTGTGTTGCAAGCTGGTGCCTGGATTCTTTATGTTAGGCATCCAAACCACCAGATAACGCCTCCCCCCTCCCCACCACACAAGCAGGCCTGGTCAGCCTGGACTTGTTTCACTTAAGTAACGCAAAACAAACTCATGTTCACTTCTATACTTACTTTGTTTACTTTTGCAGAAAGTGCTTATGATAAAGGTTTCAAAGAATTTCGGCCGGAGTTTTGTTGCACACATTGCCCAGATGCTCGTGTTTTTCTGGATGGATATCAAAGGGCCTTCTTTTCTCTTTGCTGCATGACTTAAAAGAAAGAAAAAAGGATAGACAAATTCAAAAATCAATAATAAAGAGCTTAATTACAGACTTCCAGTCTGGTAAGCCGCACTGTACAATTTCAAAAGCAAACTGTTTAATTGGAGGCAGTTAGTGTGTATGAAAGTAATTGATGTAAACATGAGAAAAATGAGCTGCACAAACTATCCAGGCAAACTTATGGCAGATGCTTTTCAGATCATGTTGGTAATACTTAGGAAAACCACAGAATATTAAGTTGGGACAACATTAGCAGAACATACAATGAAAAAAACTAATCAAATTTACTGTGTCGCCTCCAGTAATATTTGCATTGTTGGAGTTCCTGAGCTCGAACGTTCGCAGCCAGCGTTCTGCAAGTGTCTGTGTGAGCCCTTTCCATAAAGCTGCCTCCATTGCACACGGCAAGCCACACGCTGACTGTAAGACCAATAGGTCATTCAGATGTTAATCTGCTAGCAGGAGATGAGTAGGAGCAAGACACGGGTTTGGCTGGCTCACGTACTGTGGTCAATGTCACAAGACCCTTTTCCTCTGGCAGGAGAAAGAATGCACAAGGGATGTTCTAATTCACTAACAAGGATGCGCTCCTAACCTGCATGTTGATGTTGATGCTCCACTGTTCAGTGACCTCGCCGTGCTGCTAATATGGCCGAGATCATGCTAAAACCCCTGCCCCTACTAGAGCAAAGATCACGTCCACATCACTGTGGTTAATTAACTACTATAAATGTAAATGCTGGTCCATCCTGAGCCAGCAGATTTTAAGAAGCTGATTTAATTCACAGATGTGATCTTCTTAAGCAACAACCAAAAAGAAAACCAGACTTTCCTTAACCAAACTCATCTGGAAGTGAGGTTTTAGACAGAGTGCTGAGGAGTCAGCAGCACTGTCTGTGCCCTGAATGATCCACACGCTAGCATATTATAGCAAATAACAATGCTTTTCTTGCTATTTACATCTAAAGTTGTGTTTTATGGTCACAGTCTGCAAACCTAAAAGATTATCGAGTGGCGTAATTTTGGGGAAATTCTAGCAGCGTAACATGCACAGCTTGTACCACACATAATACAAATGAATCAAAGTCTTCTATTAGCATCTGAAGACAATCATGAATATATAAGAATAAAAAAATAAAGGCAATCTGTTGAAAATATTTTTAAACTCAAGTGTTATCTCAATAAATAATTTCATAATCCACTTTAATGCATTCAGGAGAACCTCATGTTTAAAATTAGAAAACAGATTAATAAACAGGTCAGTTTTAATGCTGTATCTTATTACCATACACTCACTTCCTCAGGTCCATAAGGCCAAAATCATTAGCAGACCATTAGCAGGAAATGTGAAACTAAATGATATCTGCTCTGCAAAACAGAAGTGTCTTCAGGTTAACATTGCGCTGGTCTAATTTGAACTTCACACAGAACCTAATATGTTTTTACATTTTACAGTCAAAGAGGAAACCTATTAAACAAATTAAATTACTCTTATAGACGGCGCTCATTTAAAGGTATTAGTAACATGATGAAAACTAAATCTGTTCAGTTGTTGAGGTCAACATGTTAGGTAATGTAAAGCAAGGCATGCATTTCATAAACTGGGAAATACTGTATGTCCTATGAGAAATTTCAGTTTGCTTTGGTTTTAAAAGTAAACTTCACCCAAAAAGACATTTATTTTTGCTGATTAAGGAGATGTGATAGACAAGGAAAAGTGATACACATTGTGATCAATGAATTTTCTTTTAAGGCTTCACCCATTGGGGCTTTTTTATATTGTGGTTATGTACAGACAGTAACACCTCTTCCTTTCAGCACAGATTTCACATTAAACTATTAGTGACTTTTATATCTATATGTATAAACACACACGCGCACATTCACGCACGCACACATGCACGTCAACAAGGGAAGGGGGTAAATGGGTATGTTTTTCTAGACCCTGGACTTGAGGATGCCCAGAATTATGTCTTAAAAGAAAATATAGACAAATTTACTTGCTCTTTTATTTGTTACATTTTATTGCGCTTTTAATTAATCACGTGCTTGTCATTATTTTCATCTCTGAAGTAATCATTTTCTGGGGTGATCTCCATATTTCATGGTCATTTTCGTAAAATGCAAAGCAGCTTCAGCATCGTGTAGGCTGACCTGATTTGTGTGTGGTAGATTAAAAGAGGACAAGTCCCCCCAGCCAACCAGTGCCACCAACAAGAACGTCATATCTGCTGCTATCATTAGGGAGGAGAACATAATTAAGAAGAACACCATTACTTACAATTAATTAGACTTGGGGGTTTGAACATCTTCAGACAAAGGCGCTAACACAATGACAATGTCCTCTGATTTACCTTGTGAAGAAGAAAGTTTAGGTTCATAAGTTTTTTGACAAGTTTAGCTTTATCCAGTCACTGGATCAGAAACGATGACCATGAACAATGCAGCGATAAGCAAAAAGTCCCTGATTTACACAGAGTTTATCAGATCACCGATTTAATCTAACAAAAAAATCCAGTGTCAAAGTTACTGTGCGCTGCTTCGTGGTGCTTTCTGATACTGATATGCTGCATGATGTTACTCAAACCGCCACGTGCCACAGAGAAACATGCTCCTCAAATTCCACAGGTCACCTTGCTGCTATCAGAAGGAAGTTAGCTCTCTTTATGAGTTTACATTTTTTGAAGCATTTCTTGAAACTGCTAACTCATTTAGGCATATTTTTGGCAAGCGACAGAAAGGCTTTTACCAAATACTGTAATTATAATACACTTGCAAGGTGCACTTGTCAAATCATATGTAAAGTGCAGCACCGTGGCCCAGTTAGAGAAGGCCATGGACAAGAAGAGAGTGAGAGCCGGACAAGAGTCCAGGCAGCACTGAAAGTAAAGGACAGTGTAAAGGTATAACAGGAACTTAATGGAAAATATTAATGGAATATATTCCATTTAAACATGTGCATGTACTGAATAATTTTAAGAAAGATTTATGCATTAAAAACATTTTTTTTTTTTTATTAACATTTTTGCTCAAATAAAATTTCCAGAAAAGTGTAAATTGTAAAAGTTGATTTGCATGGCAAATTAAGCAAATGAAAATGTTACTTTTAATCTCAATATGATCAAAACTATCTCTGGCGCTTTCATCTCCGGGATGCTGGAGGTGAAATTGTTCACTCACTAGTACGCCTCAAGCAATCAACTTCAAGCATGTAATACTGTGTGAACAACATCTGAATCTATGTAAGCTGCTTAAAGCAATTGTATTACAACATATCAATAACAGTAATGAAGGTGAAGAAGGTGAAGAAGGAGAAGATATAAAGGGGGAGGAGGAAAAGATATGAAGGTGAAGAATGAGAAGATATAAAGTTAACATAGGGGAATATATGAAGGTGAAGAAGGACAAGATATCAAGGGGAAGGAGGAGAAGATATGAAGGTGAAGAAGAAGAAAAAAATGGTGAAGAACGAGAAGAGAGAGAGGGGGAGGAGAAAGTCCAGAAAGTGAGCGTGTGAGGGAAGCGGTAACGTCGCATTACATTCCTCCATCTGTACTGTTCAGACACATTATGCACTGCGTGCCTCCTGCTATGCTTTCTTCATTCAGTGTCAGGTTCTCTACATAGGAGTTATTTATTGAGGACAAGCAAGCAGAGATCACACTAACTGTTAAGCACACAGCACTATGAACAGAATAATGATAATCAACCCAATTATTATTCAGTAAGCTATCTGCAAAACCGTATTCGTGACTGATCGGAAAACTACAGGTAGTATTAAGCGCTGAATTTACGAATGAATGCAAATGAGCATGAAGTTTCCCGCATTCACATCACACACCCTCATTAACATCCTTTAATTCTTTTGAAATTTTCATACACTGATCAAAATCCAGAGATTATTGCAATCCATCCATCCATCCATTATCTTAACCGCTTATTCCTGGTGAGGGTCGTGGGGAAACCTGGAGCCCATCCCAGAG
>JABJVR010002280.1:6253-17654 GCA_025773905.1 Chitala chitala
CCAAGGCTGCACACAGAAGCACAGTCTGCACGGTTTCTGCTGGACACCAAGGCTGCACACAGAAGCACAGTCTGCACGGTTTCTACTGGACACCAGGGTTGCACACAGAAGCACAGTCTGCACGGTTTCTGCTCGACACCAAGGCTGCACACAGAAGCACAGTCAACATGGTTTCTGCAGGACATGAAGGCTGCATGAAATTGCTTAATCTGTTTCTCAAACCCAGGAGATGTTTAACCAAATTCAACATTCTGCAAACTGAAACAACTGGTGCAAGCAAACTATTTTCACCATTTTCTGTGCATTTTGCCATTCTTGGCAAAATTTTATTTGCTAGCAGCCTTTAACATCCGATTACATCATGGGGGGTAAACATCTCCACTGTTCCAAACTCTGGAAAATGTGATTTGAGAATTCCAGGTTAATTCTGAGCATCTAATCAGGGACCAACCCTGGGAACTAAGGAGTAGAGAAGCAGTTTTCATGGTCACACTGCTGATATAAAGATGACTGGGGGGGAACACACAGAGTGGGCAGTGTAAAAACGGGGGGGGGGGTCAGCTGTGATGAACCTGAGCATCCTGTCAGAACGCTGGGACCAAACGCAGTCCAGAACAAACAGAAAACATTGAGTTTGGCCCAGATCACCCCTCCCAGAGGTGGAGTCTTCCTCAGAGAGACCACCAGGCCAAAAGATGACAATTTCATTTCATTCCTCGAGGAAGCAGGATTCACATTTTTGCCTCACCAGCTGGCCGGTGTAAAATCTGTGCAACTACAAAATAAAGCGTTTGAATTACATGATGGTGATGCAGGACGGCACGGCAGCACGCTCACACACTCACAGTCTCGCACGCTCACACTCTCGCACGCTCACACGGCAGCACGCTCGCACGCTCACACGCTCCCACTCTCACATGCTCACACGCTCACACATGCGTGAGCAACTGCAGCACACAGATGTACACACCCACTTATTTCTGTTTATGATGGAAACAGGTTGAACAGCCCTATCAGCGCGGACCTGAGCAGTGCTCATAATGGACAAAATACAGGATGGGTCGCTGCTTGCGAAAATATTTGGACTGTAAAACTTTAAAATGTAAAAACAGTGTATGTACTTTCCTGCTTCCTTTGGGCTTTACCTAATTCAAGCTAAAATTCTGTATTTCCATAAAGCGATAACATTTCCCGACTGCTTTGGAAATATATGAATAATTATTAGTTCTTCCGCAAAAGTTGAAGTCTGAACGAGGGGAGTGTGGACACACTGGGACAGATCTGGTTCAATGTCAGCCAGCCAGGCACCGGCAGCTGCTGGCAGAGGCACGCCGTGCAGGGCTCATTACTTATTTAAAAGTCAGCAGGAGAAGTAGGCTGCACCCTCCAAACTAGGCTCTCAAGGTCGCCGTGTCGACCAAGCAGGGCCAGAGTGGCTGGCTCCGCTCACCGAACCTACTTAGACCGCGTGCCAGCCGAGCTGAAGAAGAAAGGGCTGGGAAAAGGCACACACACGTATCCATGGAGACGGACGCCATGCCAACGTGACACGCTTTCATGTACAAACATGCCCCGCCTCCTGCCCTCCTCTGCATCCCATAATTTAGCATGAGAAGTCCAGATACTGTGTGACACTTAATGCTGAATCCTCCTCAGCTCCTTATTTCCTATGTCTGTGAAACAGGCTTTTGGTTTAATCCAAACCACACATGAACACGTAGCTGAAGGAAATGTGTCCCGGCCGTGAGACGATTCTGCTGTTTTTGTCATGTGTCTTTATAAAGTAAGTTGACTCATCAAAGCTCACAACTGCTTTTGCTTCCTCAACACGAAACCTTATCCTCACATGTTCAGTAAACCCAGTGCTTCTGCAGAACACGACACTGTGGTCCGCCCTAGCCTTGACAATACCCACCAAAAATGAGTGCCAGACAGCACCCTCTCTACTATAAACAAGTGTTATTTCAATAACAAGATAAGGTGGCGTAGCAAAACTGTTTAGGAGCAAAATGATGTGCTGGCACTGAGACGTGCTGGCACTCAATTTACAACACAGGCAAAGGAGACTGGGTCACATGCTCAAACTCGCTTTGTTTGCAAAAACATACAATCTTAACAATCAAGCACAGAATGTAATTTCTTTTAAGTTATATCTGTAATTTGCAGTGGAGTGTGAGATCAAACACATGCTGTGATCTCAGCCCTTGTTCCACTAATAATCCGACTGGTTTGCATCTTTCTGCTTGCATCTTTTCTGTTTTCCATTTTCTGCACTTTGATGAATAATTTACAGGCAGCATTCAAGGAAGCTTGTCACTCATCAGATATGCAGAACAGTGGCCAATTTGTACGTTTGCACTAAGGACGGCACGAGAGCATCCTTGCCGAAAGTGCAAGACGCCGAATTCAGTCCTTTTGTTGTGTTAATCATCGCTGAGAGAGAGAAGTGTGAAGAACAACACACAGAACGAGGGGAAACAAACACGCTACGTCTCCGCCAACAGTAACCATGCATTATTCAGAGGCCTGTCTCAGGCGCGGCTGCTGGGCCCGGCTCCCCTCTTACTCCTCCATCCAGCTCACGCTACGAGTTCAGCAAACAAGACAGGGTGTTTGGGTGGCCTGGTGTTACACCAGTGGAGGAGGATAGATGGTGTCTATCAGGAGAAGCCTGAAGAACCAAGAGCAGCCTAACTCTAAAGCAGTGTGTCTTCAGTAGACTGTCCACATAACAATGGAGTCTCTGCTGTAGGTTTCCCACACAACTGTTGTCTCTCCTGTCCTCTGTTCTAAGCAGCTGATGTTACTTACATCATAAGAATTTTACAAAACAGCTCAATGTGTGAAACATTAAGGACAAGTCACGAATCGAAATACAGAGCGCATGTCCGGACACAACAATCCATCATTTAAGGCTTCACACTTCCTGCATGCATTTTACTGAACTGGGAAACATAACAACGGATGTATTGTATTTCTCACCACAGCCAAAGCTGCCAGTGTGTCTGCAGTGCAATAATTAGATAAGCATGTAAGTTAAAAGACAGTCGTTAAGCACTTATTTTGATTATTTGGCTATACGGGTTAGTGAATCAAATAATGTTGTTTCTTCAAACGTCCTGACGACCGTTACTAACACCTTAATTACACATGTTCTTCACAATGAACGCTGCTGTCTTTTATATTCACACACACAACGTCAGTAATTTCCATGTGAAGAGGACACACTCACACACACATGCTCCTATGCTAATGCCACCCAGCGATCGCTGTTATTCCCGGAAGTGAAGCGTTTACATGCTGACTTGTTCCATATTCTACATCTTAACGCTGCATCTTAACGCTGCATCTTAACACTGCCCCTCCACAGCCTAACGACCCTCTTTATCCCGGCTCAGCGATACGGAACATGCCATGCCAGGTGTAGGCTGTGGAAACATGACAAAGCTCAGCACGCGGTTCTGTGGCTTTTCCAGTCAGCTGCCACACACTTCATCTTTTCCTGAAATTCTGTTTAAAGGCTGAAGGAAAATCTTACTTTTAAATTAATTGATGAGGCTGTTCTAAAATCATATAATAAAATTATAAATATGTATTTAAATTCAGTAATACATTGGACTTTATAACTTGCACTTACATTTTGGTGCTAACTGGTAAGTACAAACAGAACCAGGTAAACCAAACATGTTCTTTACTTCGCTGGGTTTTTCATCCAAAGTCCATAGATGTAAAAATTCAACAGTAGAAACACTGGTGCTTTGTTAGACCCAATGTGATGTGGGATCTTACCGAAGTTGTGTGGCGTGGCACATGATCATGTTTGTGGCTATAACTACATCACCGCTAACCTTCAGCACATTACAACACTGAATATAACTATACATACATGTAACACTGAATGATTTATTTAAAGAAATAAAAAAAATAATTGTGTGTGTGTGTGTGTGTGTTTTAATTATTGAATGGACTTTATGTTTTGCTATGTAGGTTACTCGTGAAGATCAAACAAGCTCATGTTACCGCTGTGTTTATGGTGTGTGATGGTTTTCCTCAAACGTTCAGGAAAAATGGGCCTTTTTTAACTGCAGCCGATAATTTCCCTTCAAAGCGTTTACAGGGACGTCAGCATGTTTCATTTAAACTTCATAAATACAGATCAGCTCCTCACATGGAAACTCTGAGGAGAGGAGAGGAGAGGAGAGGAGAGTTTCCAGCCATCTCTGCTCTGGCGTTACCTTCCTTCTGTGCTCTCCCCATGAAACCTTTTATAAAATGTGTCTTTTTCACAAATGCACTTCTTAAGTTTGGTTAAATTTGGTATTTCTGGGTCCAGTCGGGCTACTCATTACTCACGACAGAGTATAGTAAAGAGTCCACAGGCCATAATGAGTGACAGGGAGTCTGCAGCCTGCCTACAGACACCAGCAGCTCCTGAGCAGCTGTTCATCTTCATTACTGCCAGGATCGTCACACTTGTGAAGCTTCGTTCACTCACACCACAGCCAACATCACGTTTACTGCCTCAGAGCTGTTCTGCTGCACTTCACCTGTCACCTGAGCTGTCGGTGAAACCAGAACAAACTACAATGTCTTCAACACAGTGTGGTGACACATCATTGTCACATCCAAACCAAAATACCTACACCCCCCCCCAAAAAAATGGTCTTCTGTTATAAATTGTTGTGTCATCTGCAGAACACAACCTGTACCATATACACTTGTCTAAAGCAAATTTACAAATTTAATGTTTTACAGAATGTTAACAATCAAACAATGTAAAACATGCTGTATACAGTTCGTGTGTCACTTTTTCATGTGAACTGCAGAACTACTTTACAGTACATTTTAAAACCAATCAATAGTATAGAAATAATCTGAATTATTTTTTTTCCAGTACACATTTACATGTAATGTACATCAGTTCAGAGATCCGTTTTTCCTCATTAATTTCTACTTTAGTAGTAAAGCCGCGTCACCCACTCGTGACAGCTGGAGGCCCGAGTTACCCTTCCACATGCTCCGTTACATCACTCTGTCAACCTCCTGCCATTAAGTCACTTCCACAGTTCACAAGCCCAAGTGTTACATGAAGCAAAAATGCGAAAAATAAATCTGTGTGATTTATCTCCGGTTGTGTAATTTATCTCAGGCACTGTGAATTATCTCAGGCTCTGCAATTTATCTCAGGCACTGTGAATTATCTCAGGTTCTACAAGTTATGTGAATTATCTCAGGCTCTGTGATTTATCTCAGGTACTGTGAATTATCTCAGGCTCTGCGATTTATCTCAGGTACTGTGAATTATCTCAGGCTCTGCGATTTATCTCAGGCACTGTGAATTATCTCAGGCTCTGTGATTTATCTCAGGTACTGTGAATTATCTCAGGTTCTACAGGTTCTTTGATTTATCTCAGGCTCTGTTATTTACGTCCAGTTCTACAGGGTCTGTAATCAAGTTACACATAGAAGGTCAACAGCAAGGAAATGGGCATCCTTTTGTGATGGGATATACAACATGGCCAGTGGGTGGCATAATGATTAAAGACCCAGGTTTCCCTGCCTTAGAGTGCCTGGGGGTGGTCCTAGATAGAGTACACAGGTACACAAACTACAGGTATAGGTAGGTTAAAATCTCTGCAATTTATAACAGAAGACCATAAGATAATAAGGTATGTGTCAATGCATAACAAATTATATTGAACTTGTCCTAAAAAGTTGATTAAATGCATACCTCCTACCATTAAAGACTGTAGACACTCACAGTGAAGTGTATCAGAGTAAGTGTGTGTTCAGTAAGTACAGGCTGCAGGACATTAGTGTTCAGGGAGGGAGACTGGTCTGCAGTGCTCTTCCTCTGAACACAACCCATCCAGCAAGCTGAAGAGGAAGGTATGGCATCCCAGTGAGGGGGACACAAGGCTGTGGAAACGCTTTACCATAGACCTGCCCCTGGACCGAGTGAGAACACACAGGAATGGCCCTGCATGCTGTCAGGAGGAGCCGTGAGATGATGTTTTTTTTTTTTTTTTTAAAGCAAGATGAGAGTTTGGGAAGGAGTCCACAAGGCAGATTTTGTCAAAGGCAGAGTCTGTTCCTTTTGCCAAAATCGACATTCCGTGAATGTCTGCTCGTTTTTTCTGCATAAGGGAAACAGTGAAAGAAAATCGCAGACGTTTAGGAGAAAATTCATGCTGGAGCGCGTGGCAGTTCTGTGTCTATTGAAAATATTAAAAATTTTTTGTTAATTTTAAAAAGAACTAAATGTCAGTTTTTAAAACCTTTGAAAGAACACAATGCTGATATGTGTCAAACACACAAACAAGCTCACATCCAGGAAAGCTAAATGCAAGTTTTGAACAGATAAGGTGTTTCTAAGAACCAGGTGTGAGGTGTGTCGCAGGAACCCACAGGGGTTCACCACCTGTCAGAGGAGCCACTGGGGCCGCACAGAGCGTTAAACCACCAGAACAGTACAAACTGCCAGGACAGGACAGCATTTTTGGGTCAGCAACACGCAGGGCAGACGTCATGCAAAAAAAAAACCCTCTAAAACCACGTAAACTCTGCAAAGCCAGAATCGAGAGAATATTCCTTTTCTGTGGCTGCAAACCAGCCTGATGCTAAACATAAGCGCTTTCCTCTTTCCTTCAACTGACACGACACCAAACCCAGGTTAGAACATCAGGATCTGCGCACGGCAGTAAGTGCAGGGTTAAACAGCACACTCTGCCAGAAGATGCAGAAGATGCAGCAGAGCTAACATTAAGCCACCGCCAATTAGAATGAAGAAATGAGGAGGGGGGGGGCTGAGAGGAGGGTGGCTTCAGCTGGACAAAGGAGGCGTGCTTCAGCCATGAAAGCCCAGTGTCTGAGCAGCAGACTTCAGCCATGCCGGATGCATTCTGAAGGGGCTCCAACAGGTCAGGTTCTGCGTGAGGCTCACAGCCGCCCTCAGGTCTTGGTGCTGGGTGTTACTTTGATCACTCCTGCAATAGTTTCTGTCCTTCCATCGGGATTGTACTCCTGCAGGACAGAGGAAGCCGACTGACAGAGGAGCTGCTCCAGTGCATGGCAGCGGCACAGTAACGCTGGCAGCTCCGAGCAGCAGCTGCACTTCTCTGTGTGTGTGACACATCGGCCCCGTCGCTGCCCACGCATGGGCTCCCACTAGGTCAGTTATGCTGTTAAATAAGGGTGGACAGCTCTGTCAGCGCGAGTGTCCTGCACGCTGTCACGCCTCAGTCACGAAGCATGTTGGTGTGTTGTTATCACATGGATATGACCCTCCTATGAAGGCTTTGTGGCATGTCTCAGAGATTCCATACTTCTGCAAGGGATGTCCACATAAGTACACAGTAAGTGGACAGGTCAGGTGTCATCTTAAATGAATAAAAAAAAAAATCACAAATTATTTTGGAAATCTGATGGGATAGTATGAGGAGACTTTAAAACTACCCACCCACCATAAAAAGAGAGGAACTGCAAACAGTCCAAAATGCTGTAAGACAGACTTGAGGCTTGAGAAGGTGCAAGGACTGGTAGCTTTCCAAACGAGCTTCTCTTACTGGCTTAATATGCCTTAATTAAAGAATAGCAGAGCGCTTGGCACCTGACCAGCATCTCCTGACTCACTCTTCAGGCAAACTTAAAACTCTTCACACAAACATGTGTGGATTGAGGTGATTAACATAAATGATTTTGTGGTAAAGTTTGGTAGGTTCAAATCTCAGCAGGTTCACCAACATATCTCAGGTAGCTTCATGAATCATACTGGTGACGACAGTGCAGAAGCAAGATACACCGTGTTCACAACTCTTCTTGGCACGTTTCTCCACAAGGTTCTCGGCCGTTCCTCCATAAGGTTCTCAGTTATTTCTCTGTAAGGTTCTCGGTCGTTTCTCAGTAAGGTGCTCAAGCGCTTCTCTGTAAAGGTCTCATCACAGTGACTCCCAACTTGTTCTGCACATTTTTTATGCATTTACATAAACACTATGGTCGTTCTGTCCATCTCATTCTCCTGAAAACATATCCTTTTTATTTGAGATATGCTGATGGTATCAGCCCGCTATCAGTACCAGCTGGCCATTTACTCATCGTGCTTAAGAGTCAAACCTACGTAACACACGCACACATGCAGCTACAGGCCTGATATGTGCAGGATTAACACATGCACATGTGCTAAACATGCAGCTACAGACCTGATATGTGCAGGATTAACGCATGCACATGTGCTAAACATGCAGCTACAGGCCTGATACATGCAGGATTAACACATGCACATGTGCTAAACATGCAGCTACAGGCCTGATACATGCAGGATTAAAAGCAGTGAACAGGTAAAATGCCGTTGAGGCTAATATACAGACGTAAAGGTGGGTGTATCTGTCATCTTCTCTGTCCACTTACACTGCAGCTGACTAATGGCCAATATCAAACATGAATATTACCATTTAAAGTTTTCTTTGGATGGAACAGCATTAGCAGTTGTTTACAAACTTTCATTAACACACCAAAACAGATGCTCTGACCGTGAACAAGGGCGAATTTCACTGAACATGCTGATCATTAGTGAACTCAAACATTACCTTCAAAAATGAATAAAAAGCAACTTGATTTGTAAATGCTAAGTCTCCCGGATGTCTGTGATTCGCCAACAGCACTGGCAAACACATCAGCTATCTGAAGCCTGAAACGTGTGCGTGTGAGGGGGTTAAAGGCAGAGCATGGTGTCAGGCATGAAACATTAAGGGCTTACTGTGTGAAATGAGGTCACGGTTAGCAGCCGCCTCCGTATACATGCACCCAGTACATCTGGAAGGCATCAGTGAGTGAGCCCTTCCAACAGTCTGTACACTGTACACACAACACTGTACTCCACATTCCCAAGGTCACTTAAAGTCACTACCTTATCTAATTTTACTGCAACTTCCTCTCTTTGCGTTTATTTCCGACATGTTTATTTTGGCTGGTGTTTGAAATTAATAAAGCTGCATTTAGTGTGTTTTTAAACAGAGCAATAAAAGGACTTTTATACGGTCTGCTTCCTGAACAGAGAGTCAGGGCCTGGGGGTTCGTAGTTATTTACAGCACCCTGAGAGAGCGCTGCTCGCTTCTGTAGGTTACCGTGTCTCTGCATGGGAAACTCAAGATGGGAACATCGTGACTGGCGAGAAACGCTGCTGGAAGAATCGCAGGAAGTAATACAGTCAGAAGAACACATTGTTGGTGGACCTTGAACTCTTCCCAAATACCCACACAAACTCTGAACCACACTAGTTGGCAGAAATACAGAGGCTCTTAGCTGTCAGTGACAGGTACACACCATCATTTTCACTTACAGGCGACTGTGTGATCATTAATACAGCCAAACTCTGCAGTGTGTCTCTCCTTTAGCACAAGTCACTATCTACTCCGACTGACCGATCAGCCTGCCTACTCAGACTGACCGATCAGCCTGCCTACTCAGACTGACCGATCTGCCTGCCTACTCAGACTGACCGATCTGCCTGCCTACTCAGACTGACCGTTCTGCCTGCCTACTCAGACTGACCGATCTTCCTGCCTACTCAGACTGACCGATCTTGCTGCCTACTCAGACTGACCGATCGGCCTGCCTACTCAGACTGACCGATCTTCCTGCCTACTCAGACTGACCGATCGGCCTGCCTACTCCGACTGACTGATCAGCCTGCCTACTCCAAGTAATGAAACTGTGTTTGTGGGTCTTTATGGTTAAGATGAGCCTGGGCAGATGCCTGCAAATGAAAAAACACACACACACACACACAAAATCAGATGTGTATGATTCTGAGTGCCACACAAGATGAACTTGTAAGGTCTGGGGGACCTTTGGAGAAAACAGAAGCTGGGGTGGCTTTATATTTCTACAACTCCGCAGCACATGTAGAGGAAATGTGTGTGTGTGTGTGTGTGTGTGTGTGGGGGTGGAATGGATCTTTTTTTAGGATTTCTTGTCATAACACATAGCTTTACACCCACTTCTTATTATGACAAGAAAAAAAAATTGTTTTCCACTTTTCATTAACTGAAAACCCACAACGTTTTTCCTTTGATTTTGAAGCCTCTCGTCTTTGTTCAAACATTTACAAAAGGTTATGTTTCTATTCCACTGTGGAAGAGTGAATCCTAAGTGCTAGTACATTAGCTAAAGTGCAAGCGGTGGACAGGACAGTGTCTCAATTGTTAAGGAAAAACATTCACAAAGATCACTAGAAACTGTATTTCACTCTATTCTCCACTGGAGGCAGTATATCACAGCTCAAAAACATCAGGACTTGTGTAAGGTATGTGAGAGAGCACTTTTCCAACCAACATGCGGAAAAACTCCCATGTTCTTACACTGTTGAAAATGCGTTCCATAATTTTATTTTCCCAGGCTACCTGCTGAACATCTGATTCTTAGCTTCCAGTTACCCTGAAGTTACAGTAGAACCAGTAGGCAGAGCATCACAGTGAAACAGCCAACATGTGAAGTATGTGAACTTTAGACATGGATCACACGAGACACATTCTCCTGTAAAAACGCCCTCATTGGTGACTGCAGCTCCACAGTCATGTACAATTTATAGTTTTAATTCTTCCAAAGTCTGTGACACTGGCCATCACCCTCAGTGTCTGGCAAGGAGAAACATGGTGACACATGCTGACCTGTTTGTGTGTGTGTGTGTGGGGTGTGTGCAGGAGTGTGTATGTACATGTGTGCAAATTAAGTTTTTTTTATTATTATTACTATTCGCCTATTAGTCCCACAACTGGGAAATTCCTCAGGGACACACCTGGTGACTAAGGCATGATTCAAACCAGGAGACGAGCCTGATGTTCTACCTACTGAGCCACGAGGCCGTCATAGTTAGAAGCATATGCAACTGTTTAGAAACTGGCTAACTTCCAATCACACACACTACTAGGGACTGTGACCTTGTGACCTTTCACCTTTTACCACTATAATAAAAAGAGGAAAACCAAAAAGACACATGGGAGGGTGAAGAGAGTGGCAGCAGTAACCAGGGTCCGACAGACAGACTTCAGAGGCTTTAACTGTGGCCTCAGATCATTAAGTATATGACAAAAAGATTTAGACTTGAAAAAGGAGTGTCCATCCATCCGTCCATCAGACAGTATCGGTGGTGTGGCAGCTTCATTTCCTGTTTGTGTATTCTGACTTCAAACAAATTACATTTTTTGAAAAAATAGAGACAAGTCAAAAATAAATAACTGAAATACATAAAGTGATACAAACAAAAGTTAAACTCACGGGAGGCCGAGCCTGTGTTTACATGGGCCACTATACGTCCAGAAGGGAGCGTGAGTAAACACGACACGTTACACGTTAATCTCCACAGAGACAGTGTATGTGAAAACGTGAGTAAACACGACACGT
>JABJVR010002281.1:0-13033 GCA_025773905.1 Chitala chitala
CCCTAATGTGGCACACACCGCTGCCGTGCGTGTCTGTACCCTAATGTGGCACACACCGCTGCCGTGCGTGTCTGTACCCTAATGTGGCACACACTGCTGCTGTGCATGTCTGCAAGCGCTGGGCGCATGCTAATGTAAACACCATATTAGGAAGATGATTTCTTTATTATTGCATTGTATTTACATAATACTATAGTACAGCTTTTGTCCTTTTGTGAACAATGGTCGTTGAACAGATCACGGGGAATGAATTAAGATTTCACTTCTTTGGGGGGGGCAATTGCCCCCCCAGCCCCCCCTAATTGGCGCCTCTGAGGAAGTAAAAGTTACCTTACTTTGCAGGTCAGTCTATTATCATCCCGTTGAAATTTTAAACACAAAAATTTTATTTACAACAACAATAATAGTAATAACTAAAATACAGACATAAAGTCTTCAAGATAAAAATAAAATAAAAACAAGTAAGCAACCAAGCTCAAAAGTAGTTATATTAATGTCCACTCAAACGTCATGTGAAAGATAACCAGAAAAAGTACAGAAACAGTAAGGCAAGTACACAATCTGTGCTTTACTTTGTGAAGAAAGTTTATTTCATGAGTTTATTTTTGAGGCTGTGGACCTTCTTAAGCAGCTTTCCTCCATCATGCTCTGAAAAGATTTTTTGGAATACCTCAAAGGTACACTTGAGTTTCTTGGGATGGTCAAGGTTGAGGGTATCTATCAGTCACATGTACAGCACACACGCCTTGGTTTTGTTTCCACATCCACTCAGCACTTGGATGCCATCTAGCACAACAGACGTCTGTCAGATCTTCCTCAGATGTGGGATTATGGACCACAAGCACCTTCATGGTTTAGCATTTGCACTGATTCATGGGGATGAAGTTTCATGCTGTTATGACTGTGGAATGTTGTGTATATATTTGTCTTGTAATCACAGTCTTGAAAAACACAAGTCACAGTTTCAAACTTTTTGGGGTGGCCAACAAGGTGCTCAAAATGTTGTCTTTCTGTGTGGAAAGAGCATGAACTGCACACTAGGCATATAAAGGCAACTTGCTGACCTGGCTTAGTTGTCTGTGGGTGATACCTGGACACGTATCCTTAATGTACCCCCAAACTAAATTTGGAAGGGCAGTCAGAATGTTGACTGGTGGACAGGTTTCAAACAAAACGCCCATGCTGTAATCTATGGCGTTTCAATAGTTCCAGTCATTTTGTTGTTATGAAGTTACATATTTCGCACAACCAATTCATTTGCAAAAATGTACCACTCCCAAAATGTTCCTCAGTTTAGTGTCTTCAGTCAGTGATGACTTCAGGGACCTAATGCTCATGCATCTTTTGCAAAAAATGGCACACCCAAATGCAGCATACAGACAACAGCTGCAAACAGATGAAGAAAACATATTACATATTGAAATTGTGAAATATCGATGATGTGTCAAAATGCTTTACTCCTACTTTTATCCTTATCCTAACAATAACCACCATAGGCAGTGCAGGAATGAATTTGTAACAGGGAGGAACGCATCTCGACCAGTAAACACATTTCAACACATGATCGACGCTATCATGTTTGTTCTTGTACTGTGAAGCCCGTGCGAGGAAACTTGTCACAGATGTGTATGCTTGCTTCGTCTTGTCGAATACACATAATACGCAAACAATCCCAACATTAGTAAAACCAGAAAACAACAGCAGCTTTATGCTTTAAGTTGTAAATTACAGTGGGAATAATGACTTGTAGCCGGTGCAGGCCTGCCCCCATGGTTCCTGGCCTTGACAGCAAGCAAGATTAGCCACACTCTCACAATGGACAACTATAGCGCGTGAAAACTTTCGCAATATTAATTTAAGCAACTTAAATGACACGAAAAATAAACACCCAGGACAATTATTCCCTAACATTCTGTGCTCATTGAGAAGTGTTTTGAACTTTTTCCATCGGGTTTAACATTTTTTTTTAGTTGAATCTCACCAACAGCACAACAGCGTTTCCCTAAGCAGACTGAGGAGAGAGACCGTGTGATGTAATTAGTGGTGTGATGAACTGACCAATTCCCTACAATTAAAATAAATGGAAACATTTTTTAACTTCATAGAGCTGAACTTTAACATTTAGGGCAAAGCTGCGTTGTAAAACTGTAACACCAAATTATTTGTTCAATGTCATTTTAGCAGCAAAAACATAAACGCTATTTTACAGCGTAGCTAGCTACTTATAGCTAGTTATCCATCCATCCATCCATTATCTTAACCGCTTATTCCTGGTGAGGGTCGTGGGGAAGCCTGGAGCCCATCCCAGAGCACACAGGGCGCAGGGCAGGGGACACCCAGGGCGGGGCACCAACCCACCACATATAGCTAGTTATATTTACCTTAAATAAATAAATGTATTACAACTTACTATTAACAAGGTTTTCCTTTTCAACTTGACAACAATTAGCTACAAGGAAGAATGACAGCATGGATAAAAAGTTTAAAAATATTTTTCTCAGTACCACTAAAATGTGTGGCTAACATGTCAACTCACCATGCGATACGAAATGTCGATCTGACAACTGTGACGTCCTTTAGGTTATACTAACATAAATTCCTGGTCTAACCCAGAAAAACTACAAATGTGATATATCTTACTCTTGAGTACGTTTACATTTGCATTCATGGTAGAATAACTTACAAAGTAACATGGTGAATAGTAAACTTACATTCAACCCTGCAACTTTACAGGAGATGTGAAGACCTGCGAGTCGGTCCCCCACCCCAAACAAATCTCCAGGAAAATAGTCTCAGTCCTTTGTGCTTCGTTTGTGCTGGTTTGTGATATTAAAATCTTCATTTGTGCTGCTATAGTTTTGTAGATATTAAACAATATTTTATAGGTCATTCTGAGCCCCCTAACAGGCTACAAATTGAACAAGGAGTGTTTTTGTCATTCCAATTGTATACAATTGGTACAGTACACAGTGAAACAGAACAATGTCTCCCCAGAGGACCAGATGCTAAATAAAACAACACAAAAGGACAACACAAAACTAATAGAATATACAAGGTACAAAGACAGCAAGTAGTGAACTATATATAATGCAAACAACAAACAGTAAACGCAACAGAGAGAGAAGCGCAGACACAGGCCTGTGTAAAGTATACAGTTTGATGAACTCTGTAAGATAATCATAAAATGTAGCAGTGACGTGTTGGTGAGTGTGTGTGAGAGAGATCAGTCTATCAGTCCAGCCCCTGTGATGTAAGGAGTCTTATGGCTTGGGGGAAGAAGCTGTTACCCAGTCTGGCCATGTGGGCCCAGATGCTCTGATACCTTTTGCCAGACAGCAGTACACTGAACAGTTTGTGTGACGGGTGTGTGGAGTCACTCACGATGCTGGTGGTCTTGTGGGTGCAGTATGTGGTATAAATGATGACCCTGATGACCTTCTCAGCTGTCCTCAATACCCTCTGCAGGTCCTGTACAGTGCGATTTCCAAAGCAGGCAGTGATGCAGAAGCATTGGATGCTGTCAATAGTCCCTCTGTAAAACACGGTTAGGATGGATAGAGGGAGATGAGCTCAGCGTCCTCAGGAAGTAGGATCACCGCTGAGCCGTCTTTACAATAGAACTGGTAATTAGGGACCAGGAGAGGCTCTCTGCCAGGTGGACACCCAGGAATTTGGTGTTCTTTACAATCTCCACAGAGGAGCTGTCAATCATCTGCGTAGAATTGTCACTCTGCACTCTCTTAAAGTTCACAACCTTCTCTTAGCTACATTAAGAAACAGGTTGTTGTCTCTACACCAGTTTACAAGTCATTGCAGCTCCGCTCTAGGCTGACTCACCATTCTTGTTGATGAGCCCACCACACTGTTGTTATCAGCCACCACAGGAACAGAAACATACACTGTTAGTTCACACCTCCACCAACTCGCCGACTTCTCAAATTACTCTGCAAGAGAATTATAACCAGATTAAAGGCAACAAAGCAAAAATTGGTAGATTTTTTCCAAGATACTGCAGTGCAAAAATGCATCCTTGTTAATTAATGATGTGTGTATTAATGTGTGACAGAGGGGGACCCCAACTGGCACTTTAATTGCTTGAAAGTATAATGCAAATTTTCATTCAGCATATATGGCTGTAATCCCGAGTCTCCAAAAATAAGCAAGAAAGTTTTTGAAAATTTTTTTCTTATTTTGTATCAGCCGCCACACAATTAGCCAAGAAGTTTTAAGAAATTGGCATAATTTTCCACCACATGGATTCTCTTTTTACCCTTCAAGTATTGTCCTGTCTCACTTGGAGAACAAAGCAACATGTTAACATGCTGTTTCCTGATTGCAGCCCAAAATCTAGTCACGTATCTGGCACTGCACATCTTGCTTTGTAAGTAGTCCCTGTTACATACCAGACACTCTAAATTCTGACTACGCATTAGAATTCCACAAGGTTGTGTTTTCACTCTTATCTTTACTCACCTTTGTGTGTGCCACTCATTTTCCATCAACTTACACATGGCACAAGTCATTGGCCCGATCGCTGAGCGTGAGAAGTCTGTCTACAGAAGTGGGCAGGTCCATCAGCATGGTGTCAGGGAAGAACATTAGTAAGTTCAAGGAGGTGATTGTGGGTTTCCAGACACTTCACTGAGAAAATGGCACCTTAATTTATATTAGCAGGACCACACTGACAATGGTCAGGTCTGTAAAGTTTTTGGGAGTTACCATCCTCAACAACTTAATCTGGTCTCACCATACCGACATTGTTTAAGACTTCTTATTTGTCAAAACACAGTCTTTCAGTAGTAGTTGTTATTGTGCGACTATAATTTATTATTCATTGCCAGAAATAACTGTAGGAGTCTATTTTTGAATATTCATTAATGTTTCATTTGACAGTGGCACAAACCATCCTCCTACGATTTGCTTTTCAGTTTGCTGTGATGACAATCAGTGAAGTGTTTGATGTTGATGCTGATGATGTCCATGGGGGTGAGGAAAGGAGTAGGATGTTCTGTGTAAAGTTCAACTTGAACTATGTCAGCAATTACCACAACATTTTCTATGAAAGGTTTTTCTGAGCAGCCATGGCAGGTGACTGGCTGAGAACCATTGTTGAACTCAGCTTTGAAAACCAACGTGCAAAAGCATGGAATGAATTTGTTAAACACTTTGCTGGACATTATAGCTTTTACCTTAAGCACTTTTAAAATTAGGGACAGAAATGGATATTTGGGAAGACCAGCAAGTACTGATCAATGAGGACAGAATTATTAAGTGTCCTTGTAACCCTACAGTATATGCACACAAACTGCCCATAGCATTAGAGGGCAAAAATGGGCCTGCAAGCCAGATGCAGTTTTTCATTACACAGAATTTGGCCCATGTGTCCAAAAAATTATTCATTCATTCATTGCATCTCTTGTTCTTAACACATTAGATGAAAATCACTCAAACATTTTACGACTTAATCGAGCAACTTGTGCAATGGTAAGAGAAACTGTATAAAATGTGTCAGTTTATTAGTTTTCTCTTCCATTCCAGGTATATTATAGTATGATAAGTGGATAAAATATAACATTTATACTTAGTAGCTTGTATTATCATTGTTAATAATAAGTGTAAAGGAGTGCAATTGCTAACTAGCATGTTTTAATAATGGCAGAAATCAAGTAGTGAATCCAAAGCAGAGCTCCTTTCAATACTGGCAAAGCAGGCTTCCGGTAATCCAAGATACACTCTAAACCTACAATACAGGAATAGGTGAAAGAGTCGAGTAACAGAAGATCAGTCCTTTGGAAGCCAAACACCAGAGTCAGAGTCAGGGGCTTAGGACGGAAGTTGACCAAGTGAAGCATGAAGACCACAGGGAAACTCAGACAAACCACAGAGTATGAACACAGTAAGTAATATCGCACAAGGGAGTCTGAGGAAACTGGGTAAAAATAAACATAAAACAGGAAAGGACAAAAAAGGAGAACTGCAAAAACCAATGAACTGAATATTGGATCAATATGGTAGACAAGTGTGGAGTGTTGAATATTAGCATATTAGAAATGTAGAATAATTGATGTCAGTATCTGAGTATTTTTGGGTTTTATTTTGTTGACTATAATGTTGTTTTATGTCAGTCTCAGTCAAAACAGAGTCCAAATGGCCAAATAACCAGAATACAGAGCACAAAAGGACAAAGCTAGAAGATTAGACCATAAGGGAAACACAGTGACCAAGCACTAATGAACAGGGCCAGGGTTACTAGGGCAAAACAGACTGAACACAATTATGGTCCAGGACTAGGAACATGAGGACTAGGAAGCAAAAGAAATTGTGAACACCAAGATTGGTATATCTCTTCACTGACTCATCAATTTTTTTGTGGTGTCCCCCAGTACAAGTGTCCCTGTCAAAGTTTCCTGTCTGCCATCCCTTATGAAACTAGACCATATCCGTCACTGATGTGCAAGCTGACTTTATATACTACGTGCACAAGCAATGATCAGTTGCACACACATGGAATACAATACTTACGAACAGTCTATTTCAGTGAATGCAAATCAGCTTTGCTTTTTAAGGTGGTTTGTGAGTAGGAACTAACCCTTTCTCAAAATAGGAGGCTACAATTCAAGTTAGCGTTCTGTACTTAACAAAGTGTTACCATGAGTTACCATTCTGCATTTGGGCCTACTGTCCAACAGGTCATGTGATCATGCACTGCTCAGTGAGCCTCTCTCTAGGATCCAGCTTTTGCATGTATTTTCATGAAGCTGTTCTCCCACCCTCCTGCACTGACTCACCCTTATTTGACTGTAAAATTTGCTATGAATGTCCTAGCCAGAGCTTACCAGAAGTGAGTATCTATATAGGCAACGAAGTCACAATGTCTGTGTCAGTCCTGTTTATCATGCATAAATGATGCGTTATGAGGGATGACACTAATCTCATGGAAGAGCTCCACATTCACACTGAATGTTTCTTCACCTTGATCACTCAGACTTTAGACTCATGTAGACATAGATCTAATACTATATGTGTACTTAAACCAATTTCCAAACAGTGGCCATTTTAGGAAATTTATATTGTATTTTTCATATGTTGATTTTAATGTCTCATAATTTGAAATGATCTAAGTTACTGTGTTGTCAGATTTCATATAAGAAATGCGGGCAAGTTTTTTTTTTTCTTTTTTTCTTGCAGTTTTATTAGGTTCTAGAAAATAGCTTTCTTTTCTAAATTAAGCAAACCATTAGTGTTGTATTATGCCAAGTATATGTTGCATTTTCATGGATATGTAATGTCATTTCTTTGGGAATGTCTTTTGAAAGGTGGGTGAACTCAATGCTCCTTTGGCAGTGTAGAAGAAAAAGTTCACTGGAGTGATTAAAGGTAGGAGTTTGGGCCTCCCCCTTGAGTGTGAGCATCACCACAGACCGTACATTGGCCAGTTATTCTGCATATGATTACCTGTTTCTTTCAGCAATGTTTATTTACTCATTTGCATAATGCTGTTTGCATGCAAAAGGAGGTGGAGAGATTGGGTAAAGGAAAGAGGAACAACACGTTACATCTGCAAGAGTTGGCTGACGTGAAAGAAGAGTGCGAAAGAGAGCTTGAGAAGCAGTGGGTGTGTGGCACGATGCCGAGCTATACCGTTACCGTAGCTACCGGGAGCCAGTGGTTTGCTGGGACAGATGACTATGTGTACATCACGCTGGTGGGCACAGAGAGGTCCAGTGACAAGACCCTTCTTGACAAACCACTCTACAATGACTTTGAAAGAGGGGCGGTAAGATTGCACTGTTTACTCTGTATAAGTGTAGCCCTTATTCATAGACAAGCCTGAGAGAGCTGAAATGCATTGAGAAGGAAGTGACTAGTAACACAATGTAGAAAGAGCACAGCGCTATTTGCAGCATTTCTTTTCTGTTACTTCTGACAGTTCTGAAAGAATGTCTCTGTGTTGGTGTGGACAAGTTTTTTAAAGAATGAGAAATGTGGTCTGTCTGCTTTCTTTTAATGATACATGAACCTTTCCGTCAATAACCGGAGTCCTGTCTCTGCCCTGATGGTACTGAATCAGCTACATCCTTAAGGATTTACTGGTCTGTGCTCTGAGACACTCAGCACTACTGCATATAAAATTGAAGTCAAGGCTTTATGCCCTCAGTTTTTTATTTACTTGGGACAGAGAGGAATGGCTAACGCATTTGTTTTTGTTCAGTCGTTTAGTCGAGTCTGACTCTTCGTGACCTGCGGTTTGAATGTATCACAAGCATAAACTACTTTTGGTTGAAAACTTAACATGCTAAAACACTCTGAAGTTTTACTCTGCAGAGCTCCTCATTCTTTTAGTTGTTTTTGGCCTTAATGGTGGTGCTAATGTTACATACCCACATACCCGACATTTAAATACTGTACATTTAAATATCAGTCTATATTTCATCTTTGTTCAATGGTAGTGAAGTTATGAAATTACTTAGGAACCCCTGTACACATCAAAAAGCTAGATCATATTCCTGGGGAAAACGAAGGTGACCTTATACAGCTTTTTTCTTTGTTTTTTCTGGCCAAAGGTGGACTCGTACGATGTGACTGTAACAGAAAACCTTGGGGAGATTGAGCTGGTAAAGATCGAAAAACGTAAATACTGGATGCAGGATGACTGGTATTGCAAGTATGTCACAGTGAAGACGCCAGAGGGAGACTACATAGACTTCCCCTGCTTCAGATGGGTTACAGACGACAAGGAAGTCATACTGCGCGACAGCCGTGGTGCGTGCAAGGGGCAAGACCCGTGTCTCTGCAGCAGGCATCACCAGACTGACTGTCGCTTCACCTCTCTGACTTCCTCTTTTTTCCTGCCAGCCCGACTGCCTCAGGACGACAAGACCAGGGTGGCCAAGCAGCACAGGCGCAAGGAGCTGGAGCTCCGACAGAAGGTCTACAGGTGGGTGCTGTGTCGCCATTCAGACACAGCCCTACCTCAGTCATATTAAAATGGAAGGTTGCCCTATGTGTCTCTGCTCATGTGCAGAAAGCAGAACTCTGAGGGGTCTGGAATGGGATGAGGCTCTTGTGTTGGCCAGGGTACTAACGGAGACTAAATTTGTACGGTTCATGGAAGTTGCACCAAAAATATCTTTTGGTATTATCCATTTTTAATGCTCTAAAGTAACCATCTGTATATTATTTTACATCTTCATCCATACCACAATTAGCAGCCTGTCGTTAAAGCTGGGCTGGATGCAAATCTTCAGCCATGACAAATTAGCGTGCATCGCAGCACTGTTTCGTAGTCATTTTCGAGGGCTATTTTGCCACATTTATACATCGTGCAGCATCATCTTCATTCTCTACTTGTTACGTTTGTAATTTAACACTCATGAAACAGCTGCTCTCTTTACTGTGAGCAGGTGTCTTATGCATACTTTGAGAGCACTGTTCTTTGACTGGTCTGCAGATGGAGAGAATGGCACCCTGGCTTTCCAATGAGCATAGATGCCAGCACACACAAAGAGCTTCCTCGTGACATCCAGTTTGACAGCGAGAAAGGAGTGGACTTTATCCTCAACTACAGCAAGGCGTGAGTGCGGTGCCCTCTGACCTTTGGGAACAGCTGCGGTCCACAATTCAATCACTGAACAATGTATTTCTCCTTCACAACCCGTTTATGATTCTGACTTAAGTACGAAATGAGTAAAGTAGTGGCAGATTGGCTGAGCTGCACTTGCCACTGGCCACTCAGTGGAACTTGCTTCACAGCCACAGAGAATGAGAAAAAAAAGTGTAGATCTGCAGATCTTCACACATCCACAGAAGCAGGAGTTATCTGATCATCTTCATGTCTGTCCTTCCTGCATATTGCGTTCTCTGCTCAGAACGTGTTGTACGCACTATTAATTTAAGCGCAGAGCGTCACAGATGATGTTCTTGTATTCTTCAGGATCGAGAACCTCTATGTGAATCGGTTCATGCACATGTTCCAGTCCTCGTGGAATGACTTTGCAGACTTTGAGCGCATTTTTGTGCGAATCAGCAACACAATTTCAGGTTGGCTATTACAAAGGCATGGCTGTTATGTGTTACACTGCACTGCAGTTGAAGGGGTGGGCGGGGTGTTATTTTGGGTCTTGCTAAGGGACTAGTGCCTGTAAGGTATGAAGAAACACTTAGGAATGTAAGTTCTTCTTGTTTGCCTCACTCTAGTCAGCCTCTAGCACTAAACGGTGAGGAAACGAGAACTGTTCTAGTTATCTGTCATATCCCTCATTCAGCAACCTGCCAGGAGTAGCTTTGAGTATAACAGCCCCTTAAAATATGATTTTCAGTATAACTCAGTGTGCATTTCTGTTAAACTCTAATGTTAAAAACATTTCTGGCAGAAATTCTGTACCTTAGCTTTTAGGCACTCCTGTGTTTTCTGGTTATCACCCCAGTGATTTAAACATACCAATTAAGTTGTCAGTTGAATTTTTATCACAGCTAAACAAGCATTAATACATCAAAATTGTTTTTAAACCTTCTGACATCCTATCTGTACTGGAAAGGTAAAAAAAAAAAAATAAAGAACACGCTGGTAATTTATTTGATTTTTATAATAATAAGCTGCCAAATTTGATGAATAGATGGATGGATTGTTGAGATGTGTCACAAGGACCCTCGTGTGCAATATGCATAAATTAGCATAAAATTTCACAAGTCGTGCTTCTGAATGTTCTGAGACGTGCATCTCCCGTGATACTTGGTAGAGTACGTGATGAAGCACTGGCAGGAAGACTTCATGTTTGGCTACCAGTTCCTGAATGGATGCAACCCTGTAATGATGGAGAAGTGCACCAAGATTCCAGACAAGTTCCCCGTCACCAACGCCATGGTGGAATCGTGTCTCGAGAGGGAAATGACTCTGGAGCAGGAGGTGAAGGTGAGCAGTCACGCTCACACACTGACCTACGCAGCGATCCAGGGCCCACGTGGCAGGAGGTCAGCGAGAGGAGGGTCCGCACTTGCACTGCTTAGGGACTTTCCAGTGAGCTCTATAGGTTCCCCTTTGTCTGTGACATCTTCGCTATCACATTTCATCTGTAACACAAGCACTTCTCTGAAACGTTCTAAAAAAAAAAGATGTGTTAGATGTCAGAAGAGCAGTTTTAAGAGATCGGTCATGTTCTTCTTTCTGTGCAGATTTACATTTTCCATTGTCATTTTCCATTTTTATATATGAGCAATTGGATGTTATAACACGTATTTCATAATGATTTCCCTTAAGTCCTGGTGTCCTGCAGTGCTTGTCCTATAATGCTTTGTGTTGTTGTGCATAGGCGGGCAACATTTACATTGCAGACTTTGAGATCATGGATGGGATCACTGCCAACCCTACTGACCCCTGCACTATTCAATACCTGGCCGCACCCATCTGCCTGCTCTACAAAAATGTCCAGAACAAAATCCTTCCAATTGCCATTCAGGTACACTTAGTGAAAGTTTTTAGGCCGTTATAATGGCACATTCTGTAAAAACAAATGATGCCTACATGTTACCCCAGTAAGGGGCAAGGATATACCTGTGCTTTAAATTTTACCTCAATCTGAAATCGCACTGGCAAAAGTGTCAATGCATTTCTATTACTAAGTGTTTTTAGTTTTAATAGTTCAAGATATGTAAAAAGGTCAGTAAGGCTGATACTATATTATGAATGTGAGCTAGTAGAATTATGGACTTCTCCTCTCTACCACAGCTGGGCCAAACTCCAGAAGACAATCCCATCTTCCTCCCTAGTGATGAAAAATACGACTGGCTACTTGCCAAGATCTGGGTGCGCTCATCGGACTTCCACGTCCACCAAACTGTAACTCACCTACTGCGCACCCACCTGATCACTGAGGTGTTTGGCATCGCCATGTTCCGGCAGCTATCAGCTGTTCACCCCGTCTTCAAGGTATGATGCTGCCTGCCAGCCGATGAACAGCAGTGTACACCTGCAGCATAAAATCAAAGGTGGACAGTTATGTCTTGCTAACATAGAAGTAACTCATCAATGTGCGTTTAGTTTTAAGACCAGCTCTCTGTCTGTCTTTTTTTTAAACTTTGCTGCTTTGTTTTTACTATGAAGATAAAACTGATTTTGTGTATGTTTTTGCACTTTCTCTTTGTTACAGTTGCTTATTCCCCACATTCGGTTCACCATCGCCATCAACACGAAGGCCAGAGAACAGCTAATCTGTGAACATGGGCTTTTCGACAAGGTGAGGTGTTTTCTGCGACATTTGGACATGCATTTAAAATTTCGACGAGGCTGTTGACCTATACTCAGATACAACAGATGTTCGGGAACTGCAGCTAGCACCATGCACTGTGATATGAATCTGTGTGTTGGCCTGCAGGCTAATGGCACTGGCGGTGGGGGTCACGTGGAACTGGTACAGAAAGCCATGAAGACTTTTACATTCAGGTCCCTGTGCTTCCCGGACGCCATCAAGGCCCGTGGGCTGGAAAGCCAGGAGGACCTGCCATATTACTTCTACAGAGATGATGGTCTTAAAGTCTGGGAGACCATATTGAGGTAAGCACTCTACTGTCATGACTTACATATTGTTGTAAAATTAATTACTACGTACCATTAGTTTATAACTACAATTACATACATTCTGTCCAACGATACTAATGATAAGCAGAAACGTCTCCAGTGAGAAAATCTAGTATCGTTCAGAAGCATAATGTTATACAGTACACTGTCCCCATCATTATATATAATAGTTATAATTAACTGTAGTTCAAAACATGAGTTAGTTCAAAATGTGTTCTTTGAGAGCACCATTACTACCTGAAAAAACTGCTACTAATTAACAACCACATGAAAACATTTCATTAAATGTACGTGGGCTTTGTGAGGGTGTTGAACTTTCAGTGACTGAGTTGTGCAGTTTCTGTATGTGCTGGCTGTTCCTCACCAGGCCATTCCTGTATGCGCTGGCTGTTCCTCACCAGGCCATTCCTGTATGCGCTGGCTGTTCCTCACCAGGCCATTCCTGTATGCGCTGGCTGT
>JABJVR010002282.1:0-17653 GCA_025773905.1 Chitala chitala
TGTTAAGAGGCCAGGCAGAGGAAAAGGGAACCCTGCCCCTACATTCACCAAACACCCACTGAAACACACACACACACGGCCTGATACTGCTTCTTCTTATGTCACTTTACAGATAAGGCAGCTGTGCTTGCTGCAGCAGCATCAACTCGTGCAGAAGCAGCCGGAGAGTGGCGTCAGGGGGACATCTGTGACACAACTAAGACACGCGAGGACCCTCTGTCAGGATATAATACATCATCCGTGTGCATGACTCTCGCTTTGTTTTAAAAAGACCGTCCGATATTAGTGACCAACACCTGAGTGTGGGATATCGTTATTTTCTCTCTCTTTTTTTGTTGCTTTGAAACCTTTCTGATCGTTCTTGCAAGCCCCCAGCTAACAAAAATATTTTTACTTTACATAAAATGTATTTACATTTATTACAATGGGGAGAAAGGTATGTTGAGATCTGAATTGAAGGGACGTGCAACAAACTATCAGAGTGGTACTTGTGTGTTTTTTTTTGTATGGCTGCCAGCAAAACTAACAGAAACGAACCTGTTTTAAATAATGACATACCATTCAAAGCCCAATAAAGATATTAACAACGAAGTAACGAAAGTGTTTTATTTCTAGACTCAGCTGTGCCTTTGGATTTTATCTTTTTGAATAAAGTTTTAGGTGCTCCTTTTTAAAGCTGACGAGTGCAGTTACAGTTTTTGGCGTCATTTACCAATTGATGTAACAACTCTTCCTCCGGCGGCGAAAAGCACATTTTATCCAGCCGCTGTATGGATAATCTTTGCATTCTTGCGTGAGCGGTGTTTTGTTACAGCTGGCTGCCTTTTCTCCTGACGCCCTCTCCATTCTGCACAGCCTCCGGCACGCCGGTAACAACAGACAGATATGCAGCGATCCCTGGATTTCGACTGAAATCAGAAGCAGACATGGATATAACTAACTCCTCTATTTAAGGTAATGTAATTTTAAAAACCGTTGCGCCTAAGGGCTATTCAGTCGGGCACCTTCCTAAATAACAGCGCTCATTAATTGTAAGGGCATCGTGGACCGCTCTCTTGCGAGAATAAGGCAGCGCGTGCGTTTGCACCTACAGCGGGGGTAAGGAATCTAACGGAGAAATGCGGGCTGTAATAATCAATCATTTTTATAAAGTTCTGTTGCAGAATGCCATTTTGTGTGATTTACGTTACGAAGTTAGGACCGATAAAGCACAGTACGTTTAAAAATGTTTAAATATATTTTAAAATAAAAAGTAAATGTTTGTAAAATGCATAGTATAAATAATATCACTTCAATGGACATAACTAGTCTTAAAATTGTAAGATTTTAAATAAAACTTAACAAGTTCTTTCAAATTTACCCTTTTTCTACAGTTACCTTGTACTTTTATCGACTACCTCTTTTTACCTAGTATGTGGCGGATCGATCATTCTGACAGCGCTATTTTTATTTAATAAATTTTAGCAGATTGATCCAATAAACTGTGCTTACATAAGATTCGTTTTCATTTATTTAAACCCTTGGTTTCCCTGAGTAGTTTGATGAAGTTTGTAGCAGTTTTTTTTTCTTTTTGTATCCATGGTTGTAGTGCGATATAACAAGAGTAAGAGTAGCACCGTTAACACAATTCTAGTTTTGTAACGTTGAGTACAATAACTATGATCTTCAGTCACAAAAGTTTGCAATCTAATTTTATGATTAATGTGTATTACATTACCTATTAGTCTTTTCAGTTTTTAGTACAGAAGTTTTTTGACACACAGATTATTAAAATCGGGGTCTTCTTGACAAAATAGGTTGAGAACATTTAACACTTGATAGGACGAACTGGATGCTATAAGATATGCTAACGGAATCAACTAGGAGCATTTACATGAACATGTTATGAAGCCTGAGCGAAAACGATGAGGTTGGTAGTTCCTCTGGCTCTGACGTGTGCACGTGTCTTGTGTATGTGTGTCTTTTTTGCATGTTGTCCACAGCTATTGGCCACATACGGTTACCCTTCGGCTGGGCTCCTGGGCCACAGAGGGATGCTGACGGGCACACTGGCTCTGCTGCCGCTTCTCCTGCTCGTGCTACTGGCTCTGCCAGGCTGGAGTGGCTGTCCGGGACAGCCTTGGAAGATGTGCCAGCAGGGCGAGCAGCAGGGCCTGGTGGACAATGAGGTGGTACTGGCTGTCATCCTGCCACGCAACAACACGCTGTACCCGTGGGCGTGGCCACGCGTGGGCCCCGCACTGGAGCGTGCCATCGCACGCATCAACGAGGACCGCTGGCTGTTGCCGGGCTACCGGGTGTGCTACGTGTACAAGAACAGCGAGAACGAGGACGGCATGTGCTCTGAGTCCGTCGCACCGCTCATGGCGGTTGACCTCATGCTGACCTACAAGCTGTGGGCCTTCATCGGGCCCGGTTGCGTTTACACCGCCTCGCCAGTGGGCATGTACACCTCGCACTGGGGGTTGCCCTTGGTGACAGCGGGCGCTCATGCTGTGGGCTTCCAGCAAAAGGAGTACTCCTCCATCACCAACACGGGCCCTACACACAGGAAGTTGGGCCAGTTTGTGTTGCACATGCACCACCACTTCCAGTGGCAGCGACTGGCGCTGCTCGTGTTCCACGACAACAACACGGACGACCGACCGTGCTACTTCGCCGAGGAGGGGCTGTACAAGGTGCTGCAGGAAGACAACATCACCACCGACAATGTGGTGTTCAACGAGCAGAGCCAAACCAACGACTACAGCTGGCTGCTCAACGACATCAAACAGAAGGGTCGCGGTAAGTCCAGCCCCTCGCCAGTGTTGATGCCGCCGCAGCTGTTCTGCCTGGCGTTTGTGCCAAACCGAACTTTCACCGACTGCGGCTTTAACTTTACAGACATGATGTGTAAAACTGTTTGGGTACCAAAAGAGTGTATATAACACGTGCCTATGGGTCAGAGGACAAGTGGTACGGCGTGAACACGATCTCTCGCATCACTTCAAACTTTACACCCAACCTGCTGTGATCGTAGTGTCCATTCATTCCTACCAAGTTAAGATTTATTGCCGTGACTGGGCCATGCAGAAGGCATTAGAATCTTCAGTGTCAATCAGTGGAATAAAATTACTGTGAGCTACATAATCTGTGGCCACTGGGTTCTTCTGAAATTCTCTCCCCTGGAACATGTTCGAAGAAAAGGACGTTTTTTTTTTTCCTGGCTGCAACAGATGTGCTAAAGGTTTGAGGAGATGCGTCAAGTTTGAAGTACGGTATGTAACTGTCTGAATTGCGGTGCCTAGATGCTCCAAGGACTGGCACAGTTGAACGTGATGTGAATAACATGCAGCGGTCTTCAGATCAGAGGTTCAAAGACATCCGTGCGAGTTTCTGCAGGGTTTTGTAGTTCAGGTGCTTGACTTTAATGAAAAGTCTATGTGCAGGTGAACTTCCAGAAATGTATATTTCAGGTCAAGTGCTCAGTACTGCTGTGTAATAGTAGAAGATCTGAGTTTCTCATTAAATAGACCACAATCTGGGGTAAACTGCACCTGCATGAGGGGCTCATAGATCCTGATGAAGAATTAGAGACCCCAGTGTTTACATCAACAGTTTTTACGAGTTTGTTGAAAGTGTTGGCAGAAAAAATGTATTTGGTAAAGTGACAAAAAAGGGAATTCTAGAAAAAGCATTCCCCTTATGTAGAGTCCTGCCAGAAACTGACACCAGACATAGTCTGGCAACGATTAGGGTTAAATGGAATCAAAAGCCAGCGGGACAGGGAGAAGGATAGAGAACATCAGTAAGGGGGAAGACGAGGAAGGATGTAGATAACAGCCCCTGCTTGCGGCACTGGTAGCCAATCAGCATGCTTCTCTCTCTCTGGCCAGCATGATAGTGAAGAGGGGTTGCCTTGACAGCAGTGGTGGGGCAAAACTACTTTGTGCCTGGGTATCTGGGCAGTCAGCAAACTGCAGTCTCAAAAAGGAGGCATTCCACCCCCCCACGTGCTTCAGGACTGGCGATGAGCACGCGCCATGGGGAGAGGAGGGCCGGACGCTCTGGCGTGCACGCAAATGGCTCTACACCGCAGGGGCCATCAGGAGGTTGACACACAGTGGCGTCGAGTGTGTGAAAAGACTGCATGAATAATTAGTGGAGCAGACGTTGTTCCTTGTGGACGTTCTTAAATGCTTTTTGCCCGGTTTTGTTCGAGCTCCTGCTTAGGTGCTCAGCCCTCGGTGGGTAAAGCATTAGTATCAAATACAAGTGCTTAATCAATGCCAGAGAGCCGGGGAGCGGAGCGTCCGCTGTCTGTTCGATAACGCAGAGCTGCTGGAAAACCTGCACTTCCCCTTCCATTCAAAGCAAGCCCCAAGTGCTGGGCATTAGGAGGTGCTATAAATATGAAAGCAGGGCTTGTTTTTGTTTACGTTGGGTCGCCTCTTTCTCTTTGCATCCTATATGTTGTTCAGTTCATGCTCAAATAGGCAACAACTGGATCATTCTGGGGCTGAGACGGTGGACCCATCCACATATTTCCCTTCAGACTTCGCTGAGGTCAAATGCAGGTGGATCTTAAATTATTTATTTTTATTCACTGACCCTACTATTGGCTGCCAACCAATGTGTCTTGGTTTTTTTTTTGTTTTGGACTGTGGTTTTTCATCATGACCCCCTCTTCACTATCATGTTAGATTGCATAACCAGTTTTGAGCAATGAATGAAATTTTGTGTAAAGATATCAACTGTCTTAATTGTATTGATTGTCTGAACGTAATACGGTTCATTCGAGCAGAATGTTCAGTGTGACGTTTAGTAAATTCCTGTGAAATTTGACTGTTTCCGACCGCCTACTTATCCCTCATTCTGCATTCACAGTGGGTTTACGTGGTCCTTGGTGAGGAAATAGTGAGGAGGTCCTTCAAAAAATGACTCAGATGTATGTGCACACTGCCATGCTTATAAATAGGACCCGGATTGAATATGAAATACTTTTAAATTAATCCACTTAACAAGAAGTGGCAAGAATGTGGAATTTATAAAACTACAGTGGAGGATTCTGGTCTGTGTGCAAATTGACCAGTGTTCAGGGTCACAGACACGGGGGAGGTGTTTAGGTCAGCATGCCTGCAGAACTTGCAGTAAATAAATCCTTGGTACTGGCATGTGGTTCCCATGTGGTTCTTAAAACCTAACTTGTAGAAACATTTTAATAAGACGGGTCATGTGTGACCTCTCCTTATAAGGATATCGGCCACAAAATATCAGATATGTAGGTATTTCCTGTAAGACACGGTTCATTGTGGGACTTGTTTTTGTCGGCCGTTTGGTTTTATTTTCTGTTGTGATTGTAATTCGGGCCCGGGAATGATCGGATAAAATGTGTCGAGTGAGCCTCTGGGGCTGGGAAAATGGTGCGGTGGGCCGGGGGGTATGCTAACCTGTCAGTCTCTCAGCTTTGTGTTCCCACTGTGGATTTTGTACTGAGTCCTCTCGTTCTTTGTGTGTGTGTGTGTGTGTGTTCCTTTACATGTTCCTGAAAACAGCAACATGTCAAGAGTGTAACTGAGTTGACTGATTCAGCACCGCCAGGACTGTGTTGTCCAGTCAACAGATAGAGGTTGTGAAACCTTCCACACTGTTTTTTCACATGACATTGAGTGATGAGGGGCTGCTAATTACACTGACATTTTTAATCATCAAAGTGCTTGGCTAGTTACTGTAAATGTTAATTAGTACTTAAAATTCTGTGTGATGGCAGTGGAGAGAAAACAGAAGTGTGATGTATTGTTCAACCTGTATAGGCTTGTCTGTGTGTGCACGGTGCCTGGCCTGGAGAGGGAATTTTAAAAATGTATTTCAAATCAGACTTATAAATATCTTTTTTATTTTGCCATGCAATCCATGTAATCACCTTCAATCACAAAGTCCGACATGATCAGGGTGTCTCGCTGAATCCAGGAGGTATCGCTCATGAAATTAGACTGTTTCCATGGTGACAAGAAACATCCAGAAACAGACAGGCTTAAACATGCGTCCTCCCATTCATATCGTAGCAGTTCACTTATGTTGCTTTAAAGTGTCATATTTTTTGGTATTATGCACAGTATGAACTTTTGGGTGTGTAGCTGGCAACCCCGCTGGCGGATATGAAATGGCTGGTGTTGTCAGATTCCATGTTTGCACGCACTAATGACGAATTACATCCCGGAACACGTGCTCATTTTCAGGGACCTACACTTATTACTATTTATTTTTACTCATACTTTACGCATGAGTACATGCAGTGGTCCCTGCCTTTACTCAAAGTAAAGGCAGGGACCGTTGCATTTTCACAAGCTGACACAAAGATGTGAGAGACCCTTTGTAACCATTTGTTTGTTATCTGTTGCAGTCAGAAGGTCAGTTGTCCAGTCTTTGTTTTTAGTTGCCTCCTCAGCTTCAAGCACAGAAACATGAACGTTCGTTTGAAATTGGAGAGATTGTTTGGCTATTCATGACTCAAGTGGCATGATGTCATCATCTTACACTTATTAAAATTTAGTTGTCATTAAGTTGTGTGTACTGGTTGATCAGCAGGATGCTGAATCGGTCCTGCCGATGTTGTTAATCAAGTCACTTTTGATTCCACGTTCATACTGACTATTCAGAGCGAAGGCGATTTTTTAATATATAAAATCATTGTTTTTATGAGAGTTTTATCACCTTCTAATTAACTGAATATACAGAGGCAACACATTGCTAGTCTGACCTTAAGTCATGCTGAGTAATTAAAGTGTATATATAAATTATTAAACCGCAATGTTATTAAACTATAGTCACAAATGAATGATTACAGCATCTTAGCTTTGTTTTTTCATTAAGCTATTTTCAGTGGTGCACACTTTATGAGCCAGCATTGCGTGTGAATTAGCTTCTGGTATACGTTCAGCAGTCTGCTGTGGGATGCCCTTGTTAGAGAAAGAACCGGGAACACAGGCACGATTTTAGAAGTTGGGTGGATGTGATGTCAATTGAATGAATTTGTGCTATGAAGTTTAAAACTCTTTTTAAAGATGGGAGGCAGGCCAGTGAAAAGGGAGGAGGACCCCTTCCACTTCTCCCATACCTGACCAGTCCTCCAGTCCAGTGCTCCCCCACCACCCAGCTGTGCACTGGTACGCTGCCATACATCATTTGGTACCGGGCTGCATAGAAAGAATAACAGACGTTCTATTTTTTATTTTATTTGGTACTGGGTCAAACAGAAATAATAAAATATATATATATTATTTTAAAATTTTATTTATATTTTATTGACTATTGGAGCGTGCCGGGTTTAGGGTTAGGGTTGCTCCCACCGGTTCTGCATTACGCTGAGTTGTATGTATTATGCTTGACTTTGCGCACGTGCAATGGCCACTCTGTGAAAAGTTGTCTTACATGAAACCGGTCCGTGGTGCATAAAAGGTTGGAGACCGCTGCTCCAGCCCTTTTTCCATCCTGGTGTAGAACCAGATGCGTTTCATTTGTCCATCATACTTAAAGGGTCTTTCAAGTGCAGACTGTAGTTTAAACTGTGTTGAGATAATTCAAGTTCTGCATGAACAATCCTTAGAAATTGAAACATCACTGTGCTGGATTCACAGCTGTGCTGGATTCACAGTGCTTTGCTGTTGATAAGGCTGCTATGATAACCCTTCGGCAGTTATTTTGTGCTATTTTGCGGTTATTTTGCGCTGTTTGGCCGTCGGCTGATCCGTTTATGCGTGAGGTGCAGTGGCAGGTTCTTCCTTGTGTCTCAGAAATTCTGGAGGCACAGAGCATTAACTGTCAGATGAAGTCATCAGTAAGCATTAGGTGACTGAATGCTCAAGTAGTCTAGAATGGATAATCATTCAGCAACAGGAGTACACACCTTATTTCTTCTCATGATTGCTGTTGCAATAAATGCCAAACAATCTGTGATCAATTAGTTTTATGAGGGTAATAAACTTCCACTCCCCATTATTCCGGCATTTGACAGGTTGATTAATCTTCACCCCTTAGGAAAGAGTGCTCCTTCATCTTCATCTAATCTTCGCTGCACTGTACCTTGTGGGATCATGGCGGCAGCAGGTCGCTTAGGCCTGGTTACGCTTCATTGTGCCCAGGCTGGGATTCCATTGCCATATGGACATATACCCAGGCATTCGCTGGGCATGTCCTCCATCCTGTGTGCTCCTGTGGGACCTGCCTGGAAGAGCTTCTGCAGAAGCTAGACAGAGGTCTTCCTTCTGACATTCCCCTAACTGCCAGAGGAGCCACAGGTCAACTGTGAGGCTCCTGAGGGTTGCCCAGCTCAGTCAAGGCAAGACAGCCCAACTGCGTTGCCAAGAAAAATAAAACAAACAGGCAGACATGTTCAGGATGAAGAATAAAGACCGTTACTGAGACCCCTCTTGATAGGGAGTTGGACAGGCAGAAGACCAGGATGAGGAACTTAGGGACAGAGGAAAGCTGGGCAACATTAGAGGACCACGATGGCGTTACAGCTGCAGGAGCGTGGCCCGCTTCCCTGCCACCAGCCCCTCGTCTTTCACGAGGCACGCTCTGACCTTTTCCCTGGGACTCGCCGGCAGACAGGAAGCGTTTCATAACAGCTCCTGCTCCACCGCCCTCTCCTGTGGGTCCAATAAATATGTATACACATCATCTGGGGCTGGATAGCATACTGTGCTCTGGGCGCACGGGTGGGGGTGGAGGGGGGACTTGTAGCTGTAACTGCAACCACTGAAACAAGCGCTGTTTGACAGCTGCCAGGAGCCCATTACCGAACCGTAATGTGTTGTTCCTAAAGAGAGGCAGAACACGGCCAACGCTACCCGCTCCTCGTTTACAGCTGAGTCTGAAACAGCACATTATATACCTTGCGACACAGTTAGTACCTCATTAACTGTCGTTTTCCCCATGTTGCAGTCTCTCATCGCTCCTTGCCTCCAAAGTCCGCATAGCCACGTTTGGATGCGAATCAGGTCTACAAAGGCAGAGTTATGTTCCCGTGCAATTGTTTGTCCCGCTGTTTAGAACGTATTAGAGTGGGTTTGTGTTTATTGTGTCCCGTTGCTGAATGTAATTACTGAACGGTGGCTCTACTAAACGTCGAGGGTGTTCGGATGAGAATTGTAGCTGTGTGTGTGTGTGCACGCGCGCGCGTGTGTGTGTTTTGTCAACTCCAAGCAGAAATGTAAAAGAGGAAGAGTAAGGCACCCAGCTCAGATGTGATTGTTGCACAGATGTAATCGTAATTTATAACAAGGGATGCGTTGAACAGTGTGAGTTTTTGATTAAAGGGCTGTTATGCAGCCTGTGCATTTTGTCCCTAATTTAAATTAAGAGGTGGGCAGCTTTTTCACAACCATGGGTGGGGGTGGTTGGCACATGGTGGCATTAAGGGACAAGTATGGCACACAGCAGCTCTCCCACTCCATCATGGCATGCGCCAGTGAGTTTGCAGGAAAGAAAAGGTGAGGTCAGGAACCGGTTGTCCCGGTTGCGGTCTGTGAAAGCTCATTCGTTAACGCGTCTCCGTTGGAAACGGTGGGTCTGTGCTGTGGTAATTTTGTCTGATCGGCGTGCTTTTCTGTTGCGCTGAAGGAAGCTGCGATGCCAATTCATCATGCAGCTGCTGCCCCCGATGCCGACACGGGCAAAGGCAGATGTCTTCTGCTTTTTGATCAGAGTGTGCAAAGATGAATGCTTTTGTTACCATCATAATTCAGCCCTAATGATTTTAATTGCAAGCGGTGGGGAAGGGGGGGGCTCTCTCTTTAGGAGGGGCGGCGCTGAAGCTTTTTGGTGAGTGATTTACCCGGAACAATTACTGATGTCACATGTATGGTACAGTGAGGGACGATTCCTTTGACTTCTCGTGGGTGACATGCTTCTGCGAGCTTCAAATGAATCTTCCCTGAAAGGCAGCTCAGGACCTGACGGAAAGAAAATCATACTTAAACCTCATTAATTTAGCTGACAGTCACCATGTCTTAGTGAGAAGATAATCACAGATAAATACATTTTATGCTAACATGTTTTACTCCCTTAACACAGCCTAAGCTTGAGGGGGTGTCGTTCTATGATTTCATGTCCAGAATTACAAACTGGGTTTCTTAGAAGGTATTAAAGAGGTTGACTGTGTATTCATTAATCTCTCCTGATGGACAGTTTGTACTGAATATACGACATAAAAAAACAGGAAAACAGAACAACCTAAACCTTACAGTCCTTTTATAACTTCGTATTTACACATCAAGTCAGAGGGGAAAGAAACAAGGATATGCAAATTTAAATGAAAACTGGACACATATTTTTAAGACATATCATTAAATTAGATCAGTCCATTTTTCTTTTTTCAGAGGGTTAGTGTAGAAATCTAGAAACGAGTTTGAATAAATCAAATTCTGCTCTTTGCCCAGAGGTTTTTCCAGTCTGTTGTTAGACCACAACCTACACCAACGAAAGACACCAACAAGATGAACTTTTTCAAGGCATCCTGCATTGTTAATAACCAGAGAAAGATCCAGCCAGGTGACTGTTACTTAGACAATTCTGATGGACTGGAGAAAAGGCCCTTGTTGAGTTAGAAAATCCTTATTTCTGCAGAAGAAACTGGCTTGTCCCAAATTGCCTGTAGAGCTGTTTGCCGTCAATATAAAGGGAGCAGCAGCATCTCTGGTGTCCTGGTTGGACATGTATCTCAGGGGCCTTTGTTGCAATGCATGATCATGCAGATTCTCCAGTTACTTCAAAAGAGCATTTCCCCAGTAGTGTTCTGTTCTTTTTTACACGATCCCCTTTATATGAAGCGAACGGGTACATGTCCAATCTGTGCCTTACACCACAGGGGACGACGGCACAATCAACTGAACATCTGGGCTTGGGAGCAAAATTATTTAATAAAGTAATGTATGCATGGAGAAAAAAGAGTACCAACGTTTCTTGCCAATAACGGTGAATAAAGACAAAGATTTTGAATGTAGGGGCAGTTGTTAAAGCGCAGGAGAATATCATGGTGAACTGGCAACAGAAAACACAGCTTTACAATGTCACAGTTCAAAATTCCAAAAGCGGTCTGAGCACACCTCAAACATTTTTTGACAACGAGTGGTTACGATTTCCTTACTAGCCCTTAACTATAGTTCAGGAACACCTGATATATGACGTTTACTGCAGCAGAAAAATTCCCATATTTACAGAACTGCGCCTTGTTGGTGTCTTGACTTACAGCTGTGCAGTACAGAATGTACTAACTGTTAGTTCACTTACGCACAAAGAACCTGTTTCGTAATGAGAATCTCTATGTGGCGTAAACATTATGGCAGTTAGTGCTGGCACATTACTCATAAAAGAGCAATTTGAAAGTCTTCATTCTGGTGACGACATCTCGACTGTGTTACTTTTGGACACCAGACAAATGTAAACGTGGTGCTGATGTTGTGCCTCTGACTGCGCTCAGGAACTGTGCATTTTGATACTTGTTAATATTCACTTATACGTTTCCGATAATCAGTTAAATCGCACTTAATTCTGGAACTGACTTGTGCTGATTGAAAACTGAATTTACACACTTGAACGCTTTACACTTTGCAGCTGAAATTGTCCATTAATTAGTCAGCTTTGCCAAGGGATAAGATGAATCTTTATTCAGGTCCTACGTTTTCATTCTTTATTGCTGACTGGCACATACTGTGAAAGGGCTGTAGTCATTTAGTGTTTGCATTGATGGCAGTAAGTATAAAGTGATCTCAGTTTACTGTGTCCTTAGAGAGTAGAGCCTAATGGTCATTCCAGCTGTCTGCTCTACTCTGCTATGTTTACATTTACACCGAGGTCCATCACTTAGCTCCTGGCCTCATTTTACAGTGCGGTTTGCTGTATTTTTTTTCATGTAGCTCTTAGCTTATTTAGTTGTTGAGCTCATGGTTCTTGTATGAATTTATTCCACGTCTAGTGAGAAATTACCTTACAAATAAAATGCACATTTGAGCTCCTTATAGGTAGCACTTGGTATATGTATAGCATCAGTGTGTTGTGTTATGCCAGTTCACACAAGAGCAGATGGTTTCCGTGTTACGCAGCTCTTGCATACGTTAACGTTGAAATTGGCTTTTCGCAGACGAGTCCGCGATGAGCCGCTTCACGCCCGCACTGCGCCCGAACAAGCTTTCCTGCGTAATATCATTACATGCTACCGACCCAGCAAACAGATTCCCAACAGGAGGTCTTTTCCCGAGTGACCAGGACGTTTTCGGGTGTCTGTAGCTGCGGTTGTCGCGGTTTTTTTTTTCATTCTTTCACCTTTTTATGTAGCTGAGCGAGCACGATTCCTGTCAGGCGATTCGGTCTGGTCAGTTTGCTGTCTCAGTCATCAAATCAAAGTGCCTTCTTCCCAGTACCACAGGAGCGTGAGCAGCAATGCTACTCTGAAGCCCAGCATGGCTCTGCCTTACTCAGAGATCATGCTAATTACCATATGCTTGCTTGATTATCAGCTTGCATTGGCAGCAAGACCTTCAACACAAATGTACCCACACATACACTAGTTGTATACTGTTACTTCCATTCTCCATAAATGAATATATCAACATATTTTTGTCTGCATTTCTTTACAACATAGAGTCTATATTTATTTGGGCGTTTTTCTCCTCCGGCTCCACGACAGCAGTGTCACATTGCCTCTACGGGTTTCCAGTCATTAACTGGGGTCATTTGAGCATGGGTTGGGAGGAGTCCTCAGTCAGAGCCAGGGTATAGAACTTTCAGTTCAAACATCAGAGTCACAGTGTCCTCCTCCTGATGTACAGAAGGGACATTGTGGCAGATCTTTACTCATGTGCTCTCCTTTGAGATGTCTTCCTTTGCACATCATGTGAAAATCTTTCCACTGTCACTGCTAATTGTCATGTGCCTGATTCTTTGATTTCCACTGTGATGAAAGAAGTATTTACCTTCAGCCTGTCTTTAATCCTGAACGTCCCTAAACTGTCGTTTTCAAAGCGAGCATCAGCCGCGAGGTCAGGATCGTCCTGAAGTGAGCAGTTGCTTTGTGTTTGGATGTATCTCGCATGATCTCAGAAGCATAGCTGTCGTGAGGAAACGTTCAACAGTTGCGTCGCTGGTCTGTGGGTTCATGGTGTTCCACCCACCTTTAGCTGAACAACTAATTTTTTACCTGCCAAGACTGTGATGAGTGACCAGTGAGTAAATATCCAAAGGTCTGAGAAATAGAACAGAGACTGAATGGAAGAGGGGCACTTTCACAGCAGGTAAACCAGAAGCTGACATACCAGAGGGACAGACTGGAGCTGTGCTTGAAAGCAAAGCAAGGAGTTATGACAGAAGTGCATGAACTTCAACATTAAGTCCTCCAAACCACAACGTACCTTCTCTGAAGAGTACTAAATGTGAGATATGTTGCCGTTTGGTTCAATGATGGCCTTTCAGGTTTTTAGTGCTGAACACAAGTTCTCAGGATTTAATTAAAATACTTTAAATTTGGCTGTAAAATTAAGACATAGTATCCTACTAGTAACAAAGCACAAGTCATGTCACTTCCAAACCAGATACATAAAACATGAACACATAAAGAAAATTCAATATACAGCCAGACAATCGACACTAATTTGTGAGCTCCAAACTCATCCGGTTGATTAAATGAGGCATGTATTGTAAAATTCTCATGCTTGGCTATATTATACATCTGCTGTACAATTGATGTAATGTAGCCCTTTTGCCGAATTAAAAAATGTTAAACATTATCAGAAAAATGACGCTTCATTTCAGTTTGTCACTGTTAGTGGAAAAATTGCAGTGGTGGTTATGAGTCATGGCACCATTAATAACATAAATTTATCAGTTTATGAAATGGCTCAATCCGGTAGAGAATACTTCCAAGTGTGGGCAAGAGGTAGACATGATTGAAGCAGCCAGGCGGGAAATGACGCAACGCCGGAGAACCTTTCTTTTGGGAAACCAACAACGGCTAGACTTTCAGGGTCTTCCCAAAAGCCATGTTAGCGCCAACCATTTACGCCAACTTGGAACTTCCTGTCGCTATGGCTGCCGGATCAGAAGATTGTTGTGCTGTGCCAGCCGACCCGTAAGGCTTGCTCCAGTCCCCTAATACCTCCCCTTTGAGTTTGCCCAGCCCATATGGCATTGGTTAAAAATTAATATAGAAGCCAGACGGCCTGGAGTGGAAGAAGGCGAGAGCAGGCATGAAAAGGAGAGGTTGCTAATTACACGTGCGGAACGCTGCAAGTGCATCCCGCCAGTGCGCCACGCTGTTGGCTTCAGTTCTGATCTGTTCAGCCTTGCTCCTTTATCAACGGCTTCTTGAGCCTAAACAGAGAAGAGAACAGCATTCCGGCTCTGCTGTACTGGAGGACTTTGGTTTTAGCTGTGTACTGCAGTCTATGTGGCAGGTGTCTTTAAAAGTCTGTAAAAATCAGTGCAGCAAATGTTGGTCAAAATATGGACCATGGTGACAGGGCCACCACCTGTTAGACATTTTAGGTCCCATGAAACATATTATGTTCGATATTATGGTCTAGTTTTTGTAGGCTCCTCTCAGTCAGAGGCCCTTGGAATCATCACAGGTTTATACCCCTCCGCAGCAACCCTGACTGGTGGATGCAGTGTTGTAACTTTGACAGTGATTGTGAGCCTTTCTTGCCTCTTTTAAAAGCTTAAGTCCATGGAAAATTGATGGAAAACACAAACAAATATATGGGTTTTTTGCAAAATCGGACGTCACTGTAAAATGGTATTATGACTTCTGGAATAGATTTAAATCCAATGGGCAACATCTTTGGCAATGCCTGGACTTCGGATGGTTGCATGTGTGAGTAATGGAAAAGCAACATTCAGTATTTTTACCTCTTGGGCTTATCTGACATTTATTAATGTGTTCAAACAAGTGATCCAGTGCATGAAATCAAACATTTTCCATGTATAGAGTGTGTTCGTGTGCAGTGGTTCACAAGGGGTTTGGATTATGCTGTCGGTGGGATGTTGGGAACATTCTGAATTGATACGGACGCAGAGTTGTCTGGACAGCCATCCATTACCCCGTGATTAAGCTGCCAAAGTGGAATTTACTCTGTATGGCTTCTGCAGAGCTCCGGAGCACAGCCATCTCAATCAAAGAAGAATGATTAAAACTGTTCATTTATACTATTTCTACGCTTTTTTCACTTTGCTCTGAGAACCATTGTGTTAACTGTTGAAAACTTTTGTCAAGTTAGATAGTACCCTCTGATGGAAGAGCAATGATATTCACAAATCCTGGCTAACTATCCTGAGTCCTTTTACAATACAGCCGGCATATTGTAAAACGTAGAGGCTCAATTATTAAATTAACATACTTCACTGAATGCATTAATGCAATTTACAAAATTATTAAACAGCTTCTTTATTCACTCATATTAGGATAAAAAATATTGACTGGTTATAATCAAGACAGCAGATGACTGAACTCTCAATACAACCGAACGAATGGTGAAGATTGTTATATTGCCGTTGTTAGATATCAGTACACCGATATGTGATGGGTTGGTGTAACTTGCCTGCACACTGCGCTAAAACTCTGAAATAATGTCAACGCCTGCATGTAATCGTGGTCATAGCAAGCAATTTTAAAATCCTCAAATGCCTGAATAAAATTATCTACAACAGCAGAATGAATAAATCAATAAATATAGGCAGGAATTACTAATATTGTCGATATATTGAAAAAACCTAATTTTTAAATTAGTATTTCAGCATACAGATAGTAAACTTCTACTACTATGTAGTGTTAGTCCCACTGGACGGCAGAGACAATGCCACCAACGCAATGCTCTGCTTGTTGTTGGGCACACTGATGCACACACAGGGCAAATTTGGAAACACCAATTAACCTAATTTGCAAATCTTTGGACTGTGGGAGGAACCTAGAGAAAACCCACCAAGCACAGAAAGAACATGCAAACTCCACACACAAAGGCCTGAGGCAAGAACCAAACCCCAGACCCAGCGGTGCAAGGTAACAATGCAAACCACCATGCCACTGTGCTGCCTCTAAGCTTATGAAATACAACTTACAGTTTTCATGTTTGAAAGTTTAGTGAATTGAGTATGTGAAGGATTCTGCGTTTTTTGTGGTCTGGTATGTAATTAGCATGTTAATTTTCAGCGTAATTTTGAAACCATTCAGTCAGTAATATTTTGTCATCATTTATACAAATACTCCAAAAGCTTAAAACACCCATTTCTGTTTAGCGTAATTATCCATGTTGAAGGGTTTTGTTTAGCTGTCAGTGATTGACAGTTTGGTAATGAAAGGCTCAGTATTTTTAATTAATTTCTTCAGATGTGAAACGTTGAGTGAACCTAATGAGTCATCTGCAGACTGTTAATACAAGAGTGTGTTTGTGTTGGTGTCCGTACGACAGAAAGACTTTGCAACAGAAGGACTCTAAAGTTATTTCTTTGCTTGAAGCTGAGCCTCTGTGTTTTTACGTCAATGTACTGTAATAAATTGCAATGCGCAGACACGCTTTCGTGTACAAATTGAATAACGGAGAGCGAGAATCACAGGACCAGGGTTTTATGGTTATTTAGCTCTGTTTTAGACCTGGAGTAAGGATAAGTCTTGAGTTAATTTGAGGCGACCCGTTTAGGCGTTTGAAAGTTGGCAGCAGTAAAGCGTGTAATCCTGTGTGCCAATATATAAACGTCGCTTTGGAGACTCTGACGTGCAGCTGCAAGCTAGAAGAACGCTGATGTGATAAACGCCTGTTAGCTTGGCTCTTAGCATGCCGTGCCAGAGGTTAAGCGCTCACCTCAGCGTTAGCAAACAAAGCAGAGACACTTCAGTAGTGGCTGACAGTTCGGTTCGCAGTGAAACATGCGTACACGCGCTGGACACGCAGTGTTTTCAAAAACACATTTCTGCATTAAAGTGTTCTTCAGATAAAAAATTGTGATAATTGGAACCGGGTATTGATGTTGACCTGGTATTTTTAAAACGTGGAGAGTATAGCTGTCGTTTGCTAACCTTGGAAAAATGCATGCGAAAACCACAGTACGATTAAGCCTTGCTTATTAATGGCTTAAAATGCTGTTAAGGGAAACGTGTTGGCAGTTAATGTTGTTGTCCCTGTCATACATGTTGACACCCATGAATGACAGTATTGCCTGTTCGGTTGACAAAAATGATGGGAGTGCCTTTTGGAGCATAATGAAATCTTAATGAAAGCACGACTTGTTTTGTATGCAACGTACATAATGAAACTAAAAGCAAAATAAACAGCATGTATTTGAGTGGCGTGATTAGACTGTAGATGCCCAGTATACCCTTGCTTTCACCTGTGACCAGAGGCCTCTACTCTTTTGCATTGGCTTTAAATTGTCTGCCAAATATCCTCACACTTTCCCCACAATGCATTGGACTAGAGCACAGGGCTGGGTGGGGCCTGCCATGGATCCAATATTGTTTCATATGAGCATGCTCAGAAATTTGGACTGGAATTGGAGTACTGACCCTAACTAAGAAATTTGGACTGGATTTGGAGTACTGACCCTAACTAAGAAATTTGGACTGGAATTGGAGTACTGACCCTAACTAAGAAATTTGGACTGGATTTGGAGTACTGACCCTAACTAA
>JABJVR010002283.1:0-13653 GCA_025773905.1 Chitala chitala
GCCATCTCTACATGGCTCTGTCCCGCCTCCCGTCTCTCAGCCATCTCTTCACGGGTCTGCCCCGCCTCCCGCCCCTCAGCCATCTCTTCACGGGTCTGCCCCGCCTCCCGCCCCTCAGCCATCTCTTCACGGCTCTGCCCCGCATCCTGCCTCTCAGCCATCTCTACATGGCTCTGCCCCGCCTCCCGCCCCTCAGCCATCTCTACATGGCTCTGCCCCGCATCCTGCCTCTCAGCCATCGTTTCACGGCTCTGCCCCGTCTCCTGCTGTAGCCCAGTTTTCGTTTCCTGGCTCAGCGCCTGCCCCACAGGCACTGGCCTCCCAGACCTTGTCTTATCCAGCTCCCCCTTCCACTACTGCTGGATTTCCTCCCCCTGGTCCCACCCTAGTGATGCAGAGATCTCCCTCCCATCCACAGTCCATCTCATCGCAATCCACACACCCCCCTGGACCTCCTTTTGGTCCCCCTCTCCAGCCTGGTGTCCAAGGCCTCCAGCCTCAGCAGAATGGTGAGTGTGTCAACAGAACAGGCTGGCTAGGGGCACACAAGTGATGTAGTCTACTGGCTGTGTACCTTTAACAGCCAGTACACCACATCGTTTGTGTGCTACATTGTTAGTCTTAGTCAGCTGTATGTCGTATGTATACAGACACTCAAATTTTCTAAGGTGCTTTTGGACAAACGAGGGGCCCGCGACCTGCCTACCCGGGGCCGTTTCCCGGACAGCAGAATTTTAGTGCCCAGTCCCAGACGTCTGGCCCAGCCCCACCTGCTCAGAAGCGACTTGACCCGGACTCGATTCCCAGCCCGGTACGTTTGCTCAGGTGCCAGTCACACCAAGACGGCACTTTCTGAATTCTGTACTTTGACTGCATATCATTAAAGCTGTGATGTGACTTTCAGCTGGAAGGAAACAGTTAATTTCTTGCAGAGGTAGTGTTTTTAAAGTTACAGCCCATCAGATGCGTAGTTTGTTTATTTTCAAGCGTCTGGCTTCGGACAGCTAGGCTGGCGAACCTCTGACAGTGTGAAAGATTCATTAAACAATCCGCCCGTGAGCGCTGGATGTTTAACTGCTGGGACTGAATGCCTGGCTTATGTGGTTACGGGTCGTGGGATGGCAGTTGTCATTATCTCTTCTTTTAACTTTTAAAGCAAGCCTCAGAAACACAACCGGTGCAGAAAACGAGGCATAAAATAGACCCAGATGCTATCCCCAGCCCAGTAAGTGTGTGGTGCCTGTCCGTCACACCGTAGCCCCACCCTCGGCACAGTCTCAGGTGCTTGTTTCCCTGCATGCTGTCCCTGTCTCTGCACCCCCCCCCCCATATCCACCCAAATACTGATCTCAGTACTGTGACTGAAAAACTCCCCCTCTGTTCTGTCTAGCCTGGCTAGGTGTTGCCTTAATGCTACCTTTTAAAGAGTAATCCAGATGAGCACATTACTGACAGTGGACACGCTGGTGGGGTTTCTGGGGGATATCCTGTGGGTATTTGCCTTTTACTGTCTCTCTTCTGTCATGGTGACATGCTGCCAAAAGCTGTATCAGGTTGCAGAATCGATGTGGACAAATCTACTGCTGAAACGAGCTGGCACATGGTTCCTGCAAACATCACGAGAGGTCATGTGCGCTCTTCAGGTTTTCACTCGTCATCAGACGTGGTCGTCTGGTCACGTGACGTGACGGGACCACGATTCGACGGTTGTGGCGGTTTTTGCATTCTGTCCCTGTAGTGCTTCCTGGGGTGAGGTTAGTGTGAAACGGCTTTGGAGGAAGCGTAGGTGCCACGCCCTGGAGTTAACGTGTAAACCCCGTCTCACATCGTGTGCGGCGTTTGTCCTCGTTACTAAGATGATTGTGTCTGGGCCTGGATTAGTTTTGATCAAAGCCCACTAAAGGTTTGTTTGGAAGGTAAACAGCATGACAGAATTCTGTCATTTCATTGTAAAGGACACATTTCCATGACAAAGGGTTTTGCTTCCCAGAAGTGCCCTTGATATTTATAGGTGGAATGAACACATTGGAATGGGACTCAGTTTGTTTTATGAATGTGAGAAGTTGTAATTTGTTCATGTGATGTATAGTTTAATTAAACCCAGTGCATTGTGGGTTATCCTTCTGCCCTGCGGGACGTGTGTTTTTCTGTCACAGTCCTGCTGTTTCCCATTCATCTTGGGACACTGTTCTGTCAGTGTGTGTGTAAAGGCTCCCTTGAATCCCCTCTCTTCTGAGATCTGACCTTGTATGGCATGGGTTAACCAGATGTGGTCTTGCAGCTCACGGTCCTGTGATGAAGTCTCTCCACCTGATCTTCAGGAGATGTTTCAGCACAGGCTGTTTCTTGCATTTCTTTACATTTCACTTGTGTATAGAGGTGATGCCATTGGCTGGGTGTTGATTACGCTGGGAGAGGGTGTGTGTGTGTGTGTGTGTGTGTGTGTGTGTGTGTGTGTGTGTGTGTGTGTGTGTGTGTGTGTGTGAGTGTGAGACCACGCTGCTGAGCTACACGTCGTCTCCTACAGATTCAGGTGATCGAGGACGACAGAGCCAACAAGAGCAGTGAGGTCTTCACCACAGGGCTCAGGGGTCAAGCTCCACCCCTCGTCACAACCACCTTTCAGGTGAAAGACCAAGGTAAGTGGAAGGTTTGTGCTTTTCTGCTGTCACACTGTTTCCCACACAGTTTGGTACTTCAGCACCTTTTTCTTGTTACATAGGGAACGCCAGCCCTCGTTTCATTCGCTGCACAGCCTACAACATGCCCTGCACTTCCGACATGGCCAGGCACTCCCAGGTGCCTCTTGGTGCTATCATCAAACCCTTGGCCACGTTGCCCCACAATGAGGTGGGTCCCTTTATAAGCGTTTATAGCCCATGGTCTTCCTCAGCTGAGGAAGGTTCGCTGTGATGCTTGTGTCAGGCTGAAATGTTGGCCCCCTCTGCGTCCCGCCCAGGGCCCCCTGGCTGTCGTGGACCACGGCGAGGGCGGTCCCATCCGCTGCAATCGCTGCAAGGCCTACATGTGTCCATACATGCAGTTCATTGAGGGGGGGCGCCGCTTCCAGTGTGCCTTCTGCAGCTGCGTAACGGAGGGTGAGCGCCGCGTCCTGCCCCTCCCCCGCAGCCCTGTCACGAGCGTTCCGTTGGGCCTCTGGTTCTGACTGACATGTCCACCCCGCCCTGCCCATTCCCTGTTTTGTAGTCCCTCCACAGTACTTCTGCCATCTGGACCACACAGGCAGGCGCGTGGACTGCTGTGAGCGCCCAGAGCTCTCGCTTGGGAGTTACGAGTTCCTGGCCACCGTGGAATACTGCAAGGTGCGCGTGAGCATCTGTCCCATCGCCCCCTGTCCCATCGCTTCCGCCTTAGCGGAGTCCACAGAGGAATGTCTCATTTGTCCGTCTGTCCTCGTTTCCAGAACAACAAGATGCCTCAGCCTCCCGCCTTCATCTTCCTCATCGACGTGTCGTACAATGCAGTGCGCAGCGGGATGGTCGGCACCGTGTGTGAGGAGCTCCGCACGCTGCTGGATCACCTGCCCAGGTACGCCAGGCGGCAACGCGCCCGCCACACGCAGGCCCATTATAGGTGTAACTCCATTTCATGACCACAGACATGTTGGCAGGTTCACGAACACACCTGGTTTGGTGTAAATTAAGAACTGCACAGTAGCCCTGCTGAGCCGTCTCCCCCCCCCACACAGAGAGGTCCAGGACCAGCCGTCTCCCATCAAGGTAGCCTTTGTCACCTACAACACAGTTCTGCACTTCTACAATGTCAAGAGCTCCCTGGCGCAGCCCCAAATGATGGTGTTGTCCGACGTGGCTGACGTGTTTGTGCCCCTGCTGGATGGCTTCTTGGTCAACGTGCACGAGTCCCGCGCCGTGATTAACAGGTGGGAACGACTCGTGCGTGTATGCAAGGCTTCAGGAGATGGTTCTGGTGGCTCTTCAGGTTAATTTAGCTGCAGAACAGTTATCCCACTGTTCTCGAAGTGGATGATGTAACAGAGCAGAACTGGCATCCTGCGCGTTTTTTTTGAGCCGCTTCTGCTTGCTGATTGGCTGAACTGAGTCAGGTGGTGCAGGTGAACTTCCATGTTTCTTCAGCCTGCTGGAACAGATCCCAGAGATGTTCGCTGACACCAGGGAAACGGAGACCGTGTTTGGACCAGTGATCCAGGCTGGCCTAGAAGCTCTGAAGGTGAGCAGAGTGAGGCCAGGTTGTGTTGCTCCCTGCGTTGGAGACCCGCTGAGCTTCAGTGGCGTTTATACGGGTCCCTGCCACCTCCCCCCCCAGGCAGCAGACTGTGCAGGAAAGCTGTTCATCTTCCACTCGTCACTCCCCATCACCGAGGCTCCTGGCAAGCTGAAAAACAGGGAGGACAGGAAGCTGGTGGGAACCGACAAGGAGAAGGTAGAGCAGGTGGACTGGACCAGCAGAGGGGCTTCGCCTGCCCAGGGGGGCCTCTTGTGTTGTGTCAGCACTGTGGCCACATGACTGAGAAGTTTAACCTCACGGGGGGACATGCTGTGGGGTCAGGGGACCGGCTTTTCATTTTGCATACTTTGCTTCGTATGTACGTAGAAAAATGTTTTCAGTAAAATCTGTTGAAGTTATTCCCCTCTGCCCCACTTCCAGTCTTTGTTCCAGCCCCAGGTGGGTTTCTATGGTAACCTGGCCAAGGAGTGCGTTGCACAAGGTTGCTGTGTGGACCTCTTCCTCTTCCCGAACCAGTACGTGGATGTGGCAACGCTGGGCACCGTGCCGTACTTTACCGGGGGCTCCGTCTACAAGTACACACACTTCCAGGTGAGCCCAGGGGTCTGGTACGGGTCTGGGGGTCGTGTGTGGCTCAAGGCTAATGTCCGGCCAAGCGTGGGTCCAGGTGTGTGGCACGGGGTGTCGTAGAGCTGACCGACAGACAAGTCCTCGTTTGTGATAAACTGGCTGAACAGAGACCCCCCTTTCTGACAGGATGGTGCCCCTCTTTGGTATCAGTGTAGACCGTTTATTTGTTTCCCAGGCGCAAACCGACTGCGACCGTTTCCTCGACGACCTCCGTCGTGATGTCCTCAAGCAGACGGGCTTTGACGCAGTGATGAGGGTGCGGACGAGCACAGGTGCGTTGGCCGTGTGGCACCTGAGCTCTTGGAGCTCCCTGTGGTCGAGCACATGCTTGTAGCCTGAGCGCTGATGCAGTCTGTCTTGCATCAGCAGGTCAGTGTCACACACACACACACACACGCCCCCTAACCTCACCACACCCTGTCCTAGGCATTCGAGCCACAGACTTCTTCGGGTGTTTTTACATGAGCAACACGACAGACGTGGAGCTCGCCGGATTGGACCCGGACAAGACCGTGACCGTTGAGTTCCGTCATGATGACAAGCTAAGCGAAGACAGCGGGGCGCTGATGCAGGTGGGACCAGTTCCGCTCGGGGTCTGTTTCTGGGCCTCCGTCCCATGTGCCCTTGGATCTGTTTTCTCACCCGCCTCGCCCCACACAGTGCGCTGTGCTCTACACCAGCTGTGCCGGACAGCGCCGGCTCCGTGTCCATAACCTAGCTGTGAGCTGCTGCACTCAGCTGGCCGACCTGTACCGTCACTGCGAAACCGATGCCCTCGTCAACTTCTTCGCAAAGTATGGTGAGTCTCGTTCCTGTGGATGCCAAAATTCGGGCCCGACCGTGAGGCTTTTGTGTGATGTTCCTGTGTCCTGAGACACGACCCTCATCCATGCTGGTTCTACACAGCTTACCGCAGCATTCTCAGCAACCCCACCAAGACTGTGAGGGACACGCTTGTGAACCAGTGTGCCCAGATCTTATCTTGCTACCGCAAGAACTGCGCCAGTCCGTCATCCGCTGGGCAGGTAGGCTGCGTGGCGACTTCCTTTGTTTGCTTGTGCACACAAACACAGACGCACTGTGACCATCTTAGCTGCATGTTCAGCCATAAATATTCAAGCCGACTCAGATCCCTAGGGCTTTTCTGTTGTACTCTAAGGTGAGATGTGCACCTGTATAAATGAACAGAAATACATAACGGACTAAAAGCGTTGTGTGAGCATCAGCTCTCACTTAACAGAACCGGAGCAAAGGACACAGATATGGAACTGTGCAAAATACAGGTTCCGTTTCAAAGATTGGTTATGTAGCAAGAGATACTGGTAGTTTTGTATTCTGATTAGATTTTTCTAGACTGGATGTTTTACTGCATTTTAATGGTCTTTGCTGTCATGATTTCCAGATAATATTCCTTGGACTGACATTTTGCTGTCTCTACTCTTTTAGTTAAATTTGAAGGAAAAGCCCTGCCTTTCTGACTCCGCCTGCCTTTCTGACTCTGCCCCCTTTCTTTCCCAGCTCATCCTTCCTGAATGCATGAAGTTGTTACCTGTCTACCTGAACTGTGTGCTGAAGAGTGACGTGCTGCAGCCGGGGAGCGACGTCTCCCTGGACGACCGGGCCTACCTGCGCCAGATCGTCTCCTGCATGGATGTGGCTGAGAGCCATGTCTTCTTCTACCCACGCCTGCTGCCGCTGGTAAGAGCAGTGCATTATGGGTATGAAGATGCCACAGTGGAACATGGTGGTCTGTCCCGAGTATGCGGCCACTAGTTGAATGCAGAGCGGCGTTGGTAGTTTCCTGCGTTTTGGAATGTTGTGGGAATGCAGTGGCATTGCTGCTGTGTGCTGGTGACGACTGTCGGAATCAGCTCCACGTGCCTTTGTGAGAAGGTCACCTGTTGTGTTGGCCAGCTCGATGTATGGTGATAACGATGCTGTCCCCCCCACCCCGTCCTTTCCTCAGCAGAAGCTGGACAAGGAGGGAGGGGCCCTGCCCGTGGCAGTGCGTGACTCTGCGGACAGACTCTCCCGGGGAGGTCTGTACCTTCTGGAGAACGGCCTGAACCTCTTCCTCTGGGTGGGGGCTGCTTCCCCACCGGAACTCCTCCAGAGCGTGTTTGGCGTGCCCACCTTTGCTCAGATTGACCCCAACATGGTGAGTCCCTCGCCCGCTCCAGGCCGTGCTGTAGGACTGGACTTGAGGGCGTGCCCGTCCACTCTCGGGCACAAACACACGGTGCGCTGTCGGTGCTCAGGAGGGCATTACGTAACGGCACACTGCGGACACATGACTCGGGTGCAGATCTAGATGCCTTACGGGGAGGTTTCACGACTCTTCTTGTTTGTAGACGCACCTGCCGGTGCTGGACAACCCTTATTCAGAACGTCTGCACAACATCATAGGGACCTTCCGGGGTCAACGATCGCGCTACATGAAGGTGAACTGCTTCTTCAGCTGTGCCCGTCCAATTCTCCTTCGACATTATTTTAGTGATCTTCCTTGTCTTAAAGTCCCATGTCATGTCTGTAACTGAACACACCATTTCCTGAAGTACTGTTCTGTGCTCTGGCATGTGGCAGACTGCCCAGATCTGGTCTTCATGCTGACCTCTTCTCCCACTCTCTCCATCTCCTCTTTTCCCTCTGGCAGCTGATGGTGGTGAAGCAGGATGACCACCTGGAGCTCCTCTTCAAGCACTTCCTGGTGGAGGACAAGAGCAGCAATGGTGGCATGTCCTACGTGGACTTCCTCTGTCATATGCATAAAGAAATTCGGCAGCTTCTCAGCTAATCACAGACAGGCGTCCCCTTCCCTGTTGTGTTAATTCACTTATTTTCTGTTTTTCTTCATCCACCCTGTTTTGCAATGTGGGGAGAACAGGAGAGCAGTGAGAGAACATCACACTGACTGGCTCCTCATGTTACTTTGACTACTTTGGTGATGTGTCTAACCTCTGGGGGTTTGAGCTTATATGTGAAGACTGGAATTATTTGAGGATGAAGGTTCTAGTTACGTCCTGATCCTGGGTCATTGTCTCTACACAGAACCCAGCCCACACCTGAGAGCTGAATAACCAAAATGCTAGCCTAAACTGATCCAGGATCTGCCTTGAAGACGTGCCGTTTAATTGAGCCCAGCCTGTGTTTGCATGTGGGCGTCTGGGAGTCCTGTTTGTGTTGGCAGGAGGGATGGGTGAAACTAGGGGGGGGTGGAGGTGGGGAGTGAAAACTGATTGTAGTAAATGTTCTGTCAAACACTAGCACTGAATGATATCCTGTGTCATGGAAAACAAATGATGGAGGAGACTTTTGTAAAGTTTAAAAACCAGTGGTCCATCAGGTTCTCTATGTGTAACATATATTCAGAATAAGAAAAATAAAAAATTTCTTTTCCAGTCATTTTGTCTCATCTCCCACTTAAGTCACTTTTATTACCTGCTTGTATTTTAACGTTCTTGCTGGTAGCGGGTTAGCACATACGTCAGATTTCACACTTCACGGACGAAATAGTGTCAATAATAGGTCACGGGTTTTTACCCTGTGAGTCAGTCGCTCCTTGGCTGAACCCTCAGGGAGAAAACAGCATGATCAGAATTGGACAAACCTGAAACATACTGATGGTACATGAGTCCAGCCGCTGTAGCCGTTGAGAAAATTAATTTCTTCCATCTTTACTCTCTTGGGGTGCTTGACCCTGAAACAGCAGCGTCTTCCTAACACGGATTTGAAGTCATGTCCTGGAACTTGCTGGAGGATGACTTCTGTGGGTCACACTCATTATGAAAGATGAGGTGTAAGATGACAGGTTATTTGACAACTACTAACATAACGGGTCACCGCGGGACGGTGAATCGGCCTGGGTCTGGCAGAGTTTTTGTGTTTGTGTAGCTTGATATTGTTAAACATGCAGTCTTTCTTACATTTTAATTAGTCCGTGTCTTGGAGAAGAACATAAATTGCCTTGGCGTTCACTGATCTACGGCTATGTGTTAACCTGGGAGTGTGGAAGTGCGCAGTTTTCTACATTAACGTCTGCATTATTGTGTACTGGAGCTGTGTTAGCACATGCTTCCCTTTCACTGGGTTAAGTAAGGGCCTGGGGTCAATTTCAGCTTCTCAGACAGGGAGGTAGAACGCTAGGGTGTTTCCACTTAACTCTTTATTTTTTAACATGAACAAAATACAAGTAGTAATTAACATGGACAACTGGTCCCACAGACCCAAACACTATACAAGGAATAAGCATTTTTCCCACTAAAGTTTAAAACCAGGCCGTGAGCGGTTACAGACGAAACGTCTGTGGTACAGCGTGAGAGACGAGATCCATGTGTTGGCGATATAAATAACGAGACGGGACTCACATGGCACTCTCCTGAAGCCCCATGCTTATAATTAGTACAAATTCTTAATTGGTTTTGTAGGGATTCACTTATGCCATTTGATTATTTTAATGGTGGCTCACCATAACAAGCAGGATCTGCGCGGCGAGACGACGTCATCCCAGCCTCTTGATTTATCCTTGTAATGAAAGCTGAACATTTAGCCATTTAAATCCTGAAGGATGGGCGGCCGTGCCAGTGCCCGCCTCGCAGCTGGGGCAGTGACGCCCCATAATTCTGCGTTTGTAAAGGGGGATTATGTTGCTATGCCGGTGGCACTCTGACGTTGATGCATTTTAATAACCCCAGGTTACAGAAAAGATGCAGTGATCACAGTTTCCCTTATTGGGTCTAACATGTTTATGGACGTATGCTGAGGCCAACCATGTTCTCAAAGGAAGAACGTACTGAAACGTCCAGTAGACCCACGTGCCTCTCAAGTTCTGCAACAATCAATGTTTTCACTTTTGTCATTAGAAAATGACAGATGTTAAAACCTTTCTACAAAAAAATGACAAAAAATGTTTGAGGCCTCACCTGAGCACGAACACAATTAAAATCCAATTAATTCACAGTGTTTTGTATTATAATGATTTAATGTGAGCTGTTGTGTTTCCTAATTTATTGTCAATTCTTGCTCCCCACGGTGACCACGGAACCAGAGGTAGACCATGTCAGGTTGCCAGCAGATGGCGACAAACTCACTCCACAGTCCAGCTAAGTTACAAAAGAACTTTGCCGCCGGCAAAGCCATTAGTTTCCTCACCATTTCTCTTTTATCTGGACTTCTTGGTCTGTGCCCCCCCCGGGTTCAGTACCTCTGCTCTGTTTTTCCCATGCCATCTGGGTGATGGTGGACAGTCCCGCCCCCCAATCTGAGCACCCGCATGAAGCGCGCGTCACCTGTCCCTGGTATGTGGGTCACCCCCTACCTGCTGTTCCAGTGGGAATCAGGCCTGCAGGACTGCAGTCACGTGTTTCCTCACTTCTCCCCTCATTTCTGCTGTCTATCGATGTGTTTAACCTGTACAGGTAGCATCGCTTCGTTCTTTCCACCAGAAGATCCAAGTTTTTTCAGACATCCACATGAAATGAGTTGATAGGGGACCTTTGGTTTTGCTTATAGAAAACTCGCAGTAATTTTTTGCTTTTATATGTGCATTTTCAGCATTGGACAGCTGTATAGAGTGTGGTTATTGGGTGATCTAAGATACCAGGGGTGTGCTACCATGGAAACAGGCTGAGATTTCGTTTGAGGTGGTACCAGCCAGGTGTGGGACATTTGGTTTTAAATCTCGTGGGTCTAATCTAAATCTCATTATGAAGAAGGTACCAGCAGTTCCTATTTTTATAAAGTGAATTAGGAATTTTGTTATGTTTGCTGTGGTTCTGAATCTGAGATAGATCTTTGGTAAGTGCAGAAAACCAGACGTACTGTCAGACCAGGAGCTTTTCACAAGAAAAGAATAGTGACTGAGCAGAGGGCAGGCCATTCAAATACCTGCTGGTCAGAGGACATTTGGCATGTGGACACCTGCCGGTCAGAGGACAGCAGGGCCTTCAGATACCTGCCGGTCAGAGGACATCTGGCGTGTGGACACCTGACAGTCAGAGGACAGAAGGCCGTTCAAATACCTGCCGGTTAGAGGACAGCAGGCCTTAAGGATCCCTGTTAATCAGAGGACAGCAGGCAGTTTGATTACCTGCCAGTCAGAGGGCAACGGGCCATTTGGATACCTGCCAATCAGAGGAAAGTGGGCGTATGGATACCTGCCAATCAGAGGACAGCGAGCCATATGATGATGTGCTGGTCAGAGAACAGCGGGCTGCTTGCATACCTGTGGGTCATTTATCAGTAAATCAACATAACAGGGACAGGGAGGGAGGGAGAGAAACTGGATAAAGACCTGCTTCAGTGCTGTTTAAGTACTTAAACCTGAATGTTTTCAGCAAATGTGCAGGTGTGCAAATGGAGCAGACTGCTTAAGCAGCTTTGGGTGAGAGGTGAGTGCTCCCTGTCTTTCAGCTTCATGTTCCCACTCACGAGAGAGAGTGTTCCTCTTCGTCCCCCCTCCTCCTCCTCGCACTGCACAGGCTCCTGCTGAGCTTTAAAGCCTCTTCTTCTCATTTCGCCGTGTTAATGCACAAGGTGTTCAGCCTGTCTCGGAGGCTTAAAGTGCGTCTCTCTCCTGCTTTTGTGCGTGCTCAGCATATGGCCATGTAGACGCCTCCCCCCCTCAGCGAATCCTTCGTGGGCCTGCGAGCAGCGAGTGCGTGTTAACATGCGTCGTCCTTACTGTGACGTGCGTCTGCTCTCTGCGCGAGGTTTGTCCCTCGTCGTGCCGCAGCCTGTGAGGAGGACATCAGTGGGTATGTGCAGTGCTCCCGGGTCGGCTAAGGGAAGGTCACCCGTGAGGGAGGCTAAACCCACCACCCTCGTAAGGAATGCCTGTCACAGCAGGCCCCATGACCAGTTCTGCTTGTGTTGCAGTTAGAATCAAAAAAAAAAAAAAAAAATCATTACCCCCCCCCTCACCATGCATGGCGCTGAGCTGCTTTTCCACCTCTCCGGTACGTGTGACATCACAGCTTTCTGTTTATAAACTCAGCTCTGTGCTTCAGCTCTGTCTGTTATTCACTCTTGGGTTCAACAGCAGCCCCCCCAGCAGCCCCCCCAGCAGCCTTGCCCTTCACGTTTCTGTCCTCACCCACCAAACTGTCTGCTGTTCTGTCCTGGGACTGGGATGCTTTTTGAGTCCCCATCTTTGATGACAGAAGAGAAGCCTTTCCGTAGATTGTTTACGAGATAATGTTAGGGTAGCGTCTCTGGAACGGCTGAATCATGAGGTCTTACACACACACACACACACACACAACCACACACACGAGAGAAATGAAAACATTTCTGACATTAGTCCTGTGTAAGATTATATATGTAACTGTAATTGATATGTTTAACACACACTACATGCAGTATGTACAGAATGCCCTCTTTACCATGCCATGTTTGTTGTATGTGTCTTGTTTGTGTGTTAAAACACTGTTATGAAAGCAGCTCTATGGCATCCCTGAACGGTTGTGTGACTGATCTCAGGTCAGCCATCTGTGGCCTGTCTTTGTGTGTTCAAGGTGCATTTTTAGCAGTGTTCCATGGCATGTGGGAGTCTTTGCCAAAATACTCAGAACATTCATTTAGAGAGTCATCATTTGCAAAACAAATAGCGTGACTAATAATGACCTGTATGGTGGCAGGCCGAGCGTGTGCCAAGCAGGAGAAAGTGGGACACAATCGCCAATGAAGCCACACACACACACACGCATACACACACGCACAAACATATGCGAACCGACCTGCTCCGTGACCTCAGCACAAGGCCACCTCTCATTGGTTCTGTGGGTATGATGACGTAACAGAAGGGTGACATTTTGCCGGGGGTTTTCACAGGCCTTCGTCTGGGAGCTCGCTCTGCTCAGTGTTGGCTGTTCACATCAGGGTTGGGACTCCTCATCAGGCAACAGTAAACCCAAGAGATGACCGGAGTGCAGCAGGCTTGGCCAAAGGTCGTCCTGCATATCGACACAGCTGCGTGTGGAGAGAGGAGCTCGTTATAACAGGGTTTATAATTGACCCTCGTCATGGCCTGTAGGCACGGACAGGGCAGCCCACTGGTCACTGACTGGGGCAGTGAACACACTGCACCGTAAGCTGAATGTGTCCAAAGCTCTGCTTTCTGCCCTTTCTGGGTTACTCCCACACCGCTGAGATTCTCTCCAGAATAATACAAGCTTTTTAAGAGGAAAAAACCACAGAATGGTGCAGCCTGGCCAGAGATGACTCGATATAATCAATAGAAGTGAAAACAGGGTAGGTTCCCTCACAGGAAAGGGAACATATATTAAGATTCTCTTAGACACAAAGTAATTTCCTCTTAAGTGGCCAGAATTATAAGCAGAAAGGCCATAAATGGGTTTTACCTGCACTCAGGTCGAAGCGGAGCTGTCTGCTTACTGGTCTGGGCCACTCTGGAGAGGATGCGTCAGGCTCACAGACTGGGGAACTGGCATTACTGTCCAAGTCTGCAAAAGCATAATGATCATCTTCACAAAAAAACATAATTCACTCTCAGAAACAGCCTGTGTGTGTCCAGAAGGTAACACGGCAGCTGAGCCAAAGATGTTAGTGAAGGTGTTCAGAGCAGAGGGGTGGAGGATATGGAATGCTTCAACACTAGACTCTTTAAACCACAATCAGAACCTGAAGGTGAAAAAGTGGCTTAAACACGAACAGAGATGTGACCATGTAAAAGCTCTGTTGGTTTTATCTGTGCTGCTGTTGTTGTTACGCTGTTGGTTTTATCTGTGCTGTTGTTGTTACGCTGTTGGTTTTATCTGTGCTGTTGTTGTTACGCTGTTG
>JABJVR010002284.1:0-17647 GCA_025773905.1 Chitala chitala
TACAGGACACACACACACACACACAAACACACACAAAGACATCCGCGTAACACTCGTGCATAAAACCGTAAAATTAAACGATACACACACACACACACACACACACACACACACACAAACATAAAGACATGCACGAACCACTTGTGCATAAAACCATAAAATTAAACGCGCGCACACACACACACACAAACATAAAGACATGCACGTACCACTTGTGCATATAACCATAAAATTACACGCGCGCACACACACACACACACACACACACACACACACACACACACACACACACACACACACACAATGGGGAATTTTGACAAGGCCAGTCTTGTTCCTTCCATTCATGTGACTAAATGAACTGTGACTGACCAAACGGCCCCTTCAAGCAATCAGATTTAAAGCACAAGGAGACGCCTGTGTGAGGAGAAACATCTTACTGACACTCCAGCTTACACGGGCTGTGTTCATGGCCCTTAGCGTGGGCCCTATCTCTCCATCTCTCCCCCCTACTTTAAAGCTCCTCGGGTTCTATCCCACTGGCCGGGACCGGCCCAGACCAGCCCAGGCAAACCCGGCAGCTCCATCTTCGAGCTGCTCAACAGCACCATCCTGCATCCTTTGTCTGAATGCCTGAAAATTCATCCACCCATGCGTTTACCTATTTAGACTCAGTGTCACTGTGCTGCCTTCTGATCAGGTTTTCTGTGGCCTAATGAACGCGGCTCAGTCACAGGGGGTCTTTCAGGGAGGGAAGGGCCCACCTGTTGTACTCCAGCTGTTCCAAGGAGAAGATGTGCTTGTTAAAATACTCCTGCAACTTCTCATTCGCATAGTTGATGTTGAACTGCTCAAAGCGGTTCACCTGGAGAAGAGGTAGCACACAGCATCAGACTCTCCAGGGTATCACAGCATCTACATTTGCACACCGTGCAACTCACTTTGTCTGGAGCTCGTCATCCATCGTGAACATCGTCACAGGTAACTTTTTTAGTTGTGCTTTAGCATTTCAGACAAGGTGATTCGAACCTTGCGCCCTTCTCTGTAAAAGTTTCTACATGAGACTCGCATCTTCTGACAGACCGACGAGTTTACAAAGCCGTCCTCACCTTGAAGTTCTCAAAGCCGAAGATGTCCAGGATTCCAATGGACTTGAAGTTGTCCTTCCCTTTGATCTTCTGGTTGATCTTCATGATGATCCAGGAGAAACACTGTGAGTAGAGCGCCATGGCGACTGAGTCACGGGAGTCCACAGCCTGCCAATCAAACCGCCACTGGAGTCAGGACAAGGGACCCATTCCTCTGTGTTTCACAGCAGCTCTTCAGACACCCAGACATTCCTCATTCCTCCTCTGGTGAAGCTATATGAGTTATATACTATATTTGTGCCTTTAAGCAAGGCTTCACATTCCCTTGTGTTAGAGGTTCCCCAAAAAGTATGAGACCTGTTCTAGGGCATTGTCATACTCACCTCGTAAACCCTGTGCCTACAGCTGTCTGAGGTAATGAAAGCCAGCTGGCCCTGATAAGACCGTACTCTGACAGATAAACAGGGTCAGCTGGGCATATTCAGGAGAGAACAGTGCAGGCTTCTGATTGGCTACTGTGAGCTGTGTACAAAAGTTTGCTTGACTTTGTTACTCTGCTGTTTCATGCTTATCCTCTAGATAGGCCCTCAGTGACTGTACAACCATCCTTTCCTCATGCACAGTCATCTCTCCACCACACAATGAACCAGAATTAGCAAACACAGAACAGGAAAATTATCAAATCTGCACTGTTTGTGGGGCACCAACAGCCATGTTTTCTCTTTTCAGACCTAAAGAATTGACACGCTTCTCTACAATGATTCCTGGTGTTTCACATGCAGAAGGGCACACAGCGATAATTTTCCTGGCTCCCTGGACCCGTCAGGCATGTCAGTGCTTTGGGGAGGAACAAGACACTATGAGAGTGCACAGAGACCTCGGCCTTTGCTTGTTCATCAAGGCCACCAGCTTTAGCATACCGTTCCGTGATACATTTAGACAGATAATAGTCCTCACGCTGACAGGAAATGACCAGGCCACCAGGTCACTGTTGCCTAGCAGGATCAGTGCTCTGATGGGGGGCAGGAATAGGATCCCAACATTACTGCACACTAACTCTGTGCAGCACTGCAAGGCCTGTGTCTAAACAGCGATGGCAGTTCCCAGAACCCGTTTGGAGGGCTGAGAGAAAGCCTGTTTGTCTGCATGGAGAGGAGTTGGACCCATCCGAGGACTGCGTTATAAGGGAACCCATCAGGAATAATACAGCCTATTAAGACACAAACAGCCCTCTGGCTCCTTGTGGAGACGCCCAAGTTAGGCACCATTGTTTTGCCATGAAAAGGCTTCTTGTGTCTGTAAGGCAAGCGTGTGTGCATGCGTGTGTGTGTGCGTGACAGTGACAAAGACTTTCCCAGGGCACATTCAGTGTGCTTCCAGTAAATCGTAGCATGTTATACTTGGACGAATGTTTGGACAGTTCTGAGGTTGCATCTTTTCACACAGCACTGGTGAGAACAGAACCAGCACACAGGGGAATGCAGTTACACTTCTAAATTTACCCTGAACTGTCAAATATTACGTGCGAAAACAGCACAGTGCATCTCCTTTTTAGTGACAGAGTGCCCCTAGTGGTGGGATTGGGGAAAACACAACTATCTTTTGTCTATTTAGTTTAAGGCAGGACTGGGCAATCACAGTCCTGGGGGGCTGCAGTGGGTTTCAGCCTATTCCGCATTTAATTGAACCTTCATCTCAATTAAACATTAAGGTTTTTTGTATAATTACATTTGTAAATCGAGAAATTCTCAACAAGTGTGATTTATTTTTCATAAGAATTTTTAAATAATTGCAAAAAATTACTGATGTTGCTCACTTAACTTTCTATTTTGCAATTCCCATTTTCTCTGAATAAATTATGATAACTGACTAAATGCAGAAAGAATGGGGATAAGCAACAGTGTAACTGAAATTTAATTAAGATAGTTGGCAAAATAAATTGAGTGAATTGGCTGAAACTAAAGCCTGCACACTCTGCCACCCCCCTCACACTGCCACCCCCCAGCACCTTGATTGCAAACCCCTGTTTTAAGGTGAAACTCTTTGTGGCTGTGACTCATTGCTCCAGGAAGCCAGAAAACAAAAAAACGGAAAGAGTGTAAAGTCACTTTGGAGATAAGAGCTGTACAAAGAGGGTCTCGTGCCCTTTGTTTAGCATGAGATTGTAGCAGGAAATGACATCCGCACAGCACAGCTGTTCTGGGGCAGGTCAGGATGTGTCTTGGAAGCTGAAGCTGATGGGGACACAGGTGGCAGTCCGTACCTGCTCCACCGTCAGGGGCGAGCAGATCTCCTCCCCCCGCAGGATCATGGAGCGCTGTGTCAAGACTTCGGAGAGCTGGAAGGAGTCCAGGCCCAGCAGATCACTGACGATGTCCACCACTGGACAGGCAAGCAAGCGAGGCACAGGAATGTGAGATAAAGTCAAGTTACACACACACATACACACACACACACACACACACACACACACACACACACACAGGAATGTGTGATAGAAAGGCAAAACAAACACCCACACACAAACATACACACGCACACACACAGGAATGTGTGATAAAAATTCAAAACAAACACCCCCACACACACACACACACACACACACACACACACACACACACACACACACACACACACACACACACACACGAGAAGAACATGCAGTACAGAACCCCCTCTCGAGTTGAGCTGGGGTGGGCAGTGTTGCTTTTCCCCATAAAAGCACTGGAGCATGCTCTGTAAATGTTGCTTCAGCCCCCCCTCCCCCAGTGACTCACCTCCCTTGGTGGTGATCTGAGCCCCCCCTGCTGTCATGAACTCTATGTTTCCCAGCTGTAGGACACCTGACAGCAGTTTGAAGACATCCCGAATCTCCTCCTCGGTGAATTCCATGACCTTCAGCGCCCCCTGCAGGGAGATCAGCACGCGTCTGACTGTTTACCCTCTATCTTCCGCACATCTCGCCTTTGCGCCTCGCTGACAGGCTTGAAGCCAAGAAGGGGCCAAGCCTGTGCGATCTGGTATATCAGTGACCAGCTGGTCGCAGTACAGACCTGTCATACCTGTCATGTCACATACAGCTATGCTTACAGTGTACAGTGCATAATCGCCCTCTAGTGGTGGAACTCAGTATTGGCCACCACACAGTCACGGCTATTCTATAGGTCTTTGTATGAGGAATGGAAGGATTGATACTTTGACACATATGACACATAGTAGTAGTGTGTTGCCAGTGGTTGCATTGTTAACGCACTGTTAATCAGGGGCTCTCACCATGACATCATCAAACAGCCACCCGCCCAATCAGGGGCTCTCACCATGACCTCATCGAACAGCCACCCGCCCAATCAGGGACTCTCACCATGACGTCATCAAACAGCTGCTTGTCATCCAAGCTCTTGTCCTTCACGCAGCCCGACTGGCTCAGGTAATAGCAGCACTCAGGATCCTCCAGGAAGTACTGCTCTGTATGGGGGAAAGGGTGCGAGCGACCCGGGCGGAACCCGCCCAGGACCAGGTCATGCGAAACAGAACCTGTGAGGTTACTGTTCCTTTGGATCATATGCTCACTGTACCTATACCTTTACTGGCATAACGCACACAGTTCTTATGTGCAGAAGAATACACTAACATTACCAGAAGAGAAAAACAAATAAATCTTCTGTAAAAAATTCATTAAAAATTCAAATGACCTCATAGCCACAAAGTTCAATTATGGTACTAAATATTGCTACATGCACGTCCTTTGGTTCAACATTAAACATTGATTGCACCATTTGAATGTTTACATGGAATGAGTTTTCAATAACAGGCAGGTGAATAAAGTCATACACACAACACTTACCCCTCTGGTTCTTATCAGCACCAGCTAGCAGGGCGTAAAAGATGTGGTAGTTTCTCTCTCCAGGATTCTGGCGTGCAACACGGTTCTAAAATGGAGACCAAAGGGTTATTACACCATTTGGGGATTTGTTTGATCTTGGTGTGTAGGAAAACAGTACAACTGTACAACTAAAAACATATACGCTAAGGGAGGTGGTCAGACACAGGGTCTGACTGCTCTAAGCTTTCAGCACGGTCATCATTAACACCCCAGAAATGGTGGAACAGACAGAAAAGGGGTATGAATAGATAACAGAGGCAGGCTGGGACAATCCATGGCAAATGCAGAAATACACAAGGTTACCTTTTCAAGCAAATCTGAGAGGTGGGGTTAAGGAAACACAGCTATATTTGCCACCTAGTCATCTCTCCTCCATAAAGCTCAGGATCCATTAGTTTTTGCTAAGAGAAACACTGGCTGTCTGGATGAATTCTGTATTACTTCAGCGGTGTTAGCTGAGCCACGGTGTGGAACCCCAGAGGCTAATTCCTCAAACACTTCCCCACCGTTTAAGGGCCCATCAGAGTTTAACAGGATAACTAGATTTTTTAAGCGTTTAGATCCTCTGTGCCACAAAATCAGGCAAGTGAATGGATGGGGCTCTCCAACAGTCAGCCACAAGGGTAAGTGTGTTTCTGTGTGAGTGTGTGTTTGTGTGTGTGTATACACGTGTGTACAGCAGCAGGATACAGTCCACGACGCTGCCTCCTTGGATGTTGCCGTTCTCGGAGACGTGCAGCTGGATGAACTTGCCGAAGCGGCTGGAGTTGTTGTTGTAGACGGTCTTGGCGTTCCCAAACGCCTCCATGATGGGACTGAGTAACAACAGATCATGCTGCTTCGCACCATGTCCAATAAACAGGCTTTTCACAAATACACTCATTTAAAATTCATCCTCTGAGCACACGATGACAGCATTGGCTTCTTAAACTGTATTTGCTTTTTGGTTCCTTCTACTCTTGTTTGATTGCAGGTCAACGACCCTCTAGGCTTAGGCAGTATTTTAACTAACAAACCACTGAACACAAAAAAGACTGATTAAAAGGAAACTGAAATCATTGTCATACACTCTTTAAAACCTTTCTGCTTTGTGTATATATGTGTGTTTGAATGTGAATATGTCCATATGTCTCTGTGTGTATATGTGTACCTGTGTGTGTCTGTGTTGTGTATGTTTATATGTGTGTATGTATCACTGTGCTCTGTATTGGTGTATGTGCATGAGTGTGTACCTCTGTGAGTGTGTGAGTGTGCGCCAATGTACAGGTGTGCTTGTGCCAGGTATGCAGACCTGCTCTGGACGATGGCCTCCTCCACCCGCGTGCTCCTCTCAGACAGCGGCATCCCAGCCGAGTTTTGGCTCATGACGGACAGGAACTGCAGCAGAAGTTTTGTGCTCTCTGTCTTCCCTGCTCCACTCTCCCCGCTGTGGACATGCAGGACTTGTGTTCCCCCAGGAGTGCAGGTCATATAACACACTGTACACCTCCTCATGTCCTGCACTGGGACTCACACTGAACTGTCAATATTACTCTAAGCTCCAGGCTCGGACAAAATTCTGCCTCGACTCTCAGTTAGCTCCTCAACTGAAATCTTCCGCAGTTGCTTGTCATTGTGACAGGCACTGGGGACGGCTGTGCATCCATCACCCAGACAGGCTGGCAGGCACGGGACGCACCCTAGCACAACCCTGGCTTCAGCATTAGCATGGTTATAAGCTCACAGACTGAGCTGCAATGTCAGATCCAGATCACTCTGTAAACGTTTTACACGTAATTATTTGCATGCAGTAATTTGTAATTATTATTCCTTCTCACACTCATGGATAGTCGTATGTTCAGGTGTAACATCTTATGCCCTCCTGAGATGTGACCCCACAACCTCCTGGTGTGTTCTGCCACAGCCATGACCCCGTACCTGATGAGCACACACTGGCTGTCATGCCTCTTCCACAGGCAGCGGTAGCACTCATTGGCCACGGCAAAGATGTGGGGCGGCAGCTCGCCCAGGTGGTGTCGGCTGTACAGCTCCACGGCAGACAGGTCGTACAGACCCGAGATCTGCTTGTAGGGGTTCACTGCCGCCAGGATGGACCCAATGTTGGTCTGTCACCAATATGGGAAAACGAGCCACTTTATTACTGTTATTATGGTTACGAAGAAATATTACAACCTGAAGTGTGTTTGATCAAGTCTCAGAAAAGGGGTAAAGATAAATAATTCTGACAAACGTTCCGTTAAGGCTTTAAAATATCCACCTTTATGAAACAGCGAAAATGCACATTTTAAATGAAGCCAATTTAATTTAAAAGGCAAATTCATTTAAAGTCACTATAACAGATTCTTAAGATGAATACGAAAAAGCACAAAGTTTAGGCTCTTTACTGGTACACCCCCTGAGAGCCAGATGCTGTCTGTGATCATTTGTCTCTAACAAAAATATTCAACCATCTGACATGTTTTAATGTCCACATTTCTTCTACCAAATTACGTAGCCCTCCTTTTATGTTGTGTATGACTGAGGACATTTGTCACCCTTCGACATGCACGTTTGTGGTTACCCACTTTCCTGTCCACCACTGTTATCTAACAGGTGTAACACGTTTGTGTGTGTAATTAATTTTTAGACAACAATCTTCACAATCAGGCTTTCTATGAAAACAATGAAAAGGGACCACAATGCAGTTCGAGATGCCCACGGAATGCTCCCAGGGAGAGATTAGATAACTCCATTCCTTGATGCAGCCAATATTGCTACGATTTATGTGAACCCCCCCAAACTGAGAGGCAAACAGACACAGGCGATGTAATGACCTTAATCTAACATCTGTGCACACCCAAATGGATATCATTCGCTGAACATCATATATTGTGTGGAGGGAGGAGTAGGTTAGGATCAGACAACGAACAAACAGACTCCCTGTATGACTACACATTACATTTAAATTACTTTTACATTTACACTACACACCAAACACTCAAAAAATCATCAGTGTTCTTTCATATGTCTGACTGTGTGCAAGCCGGCACACAACAACCCTAATCATCACATCCCTCTTTAAATCACCTTGACACCAACACATGCAGTTGTACCTTCCACCCACAGGAGGGCAGCAGAGTTGCTATCTGCGCAGCCCATTGCTGTAATAAACTACCTCTGTTCAAAACTACAGAAACTGAGTGCACAATTCACACTTTTAAATGGTGAGTGAAATTACCATGGGGGGGGGAGGTCATTAAGTGGACTGAATTGGACCTATTCAGAGGCAGCCAAAGCAAGATAAACAAATCGATTCTGCGCATGTAATGCCCATTAGACACGGTGAATATGAGGGCGTGATTAATCACAGGTGTGAAGTCAGTCTGTGTGCAAACTGAAGTGTGTTTCCAAAGGGCTCACACACAGCTGCAAGGAAAGAGAGAGGCTGAACAGGACTCTCCCTGTGCCTTAAACACGAACAAGAAGAATCACCTTAGCCTACGCAGTGGGTTCCACTGACTCACACCCCATTGAGTCCCAGACCAACCCCGAGTCACTAATCTTGTGATTAAGCCGATAACATCTAAGCGTACACTGAATGTAAGAAACTTAACGAAGCACAAGAGCTAACAGTGGCACTGATGTCATAACTGATCGGTAATTTCTGTTGTGTCACCACCATGCTCATCTCCTAACAAAAATATGGGGACTATGTCAGTTTGCAAAAGTCTGCCAAATGTTTACAACCATAGGGTCCAAAAAACTTTTAGTGAAAAAAAAATCCTGACTTATTGAGGGTGATGGAGGATAGGGGCAGAGCCACAGGTTGTGTGGGGAGGGGCCTTACATAGATGCAGTCCTTGCTGTATCGCAGGTGGAGGTTGTGCATGATGGCCGCTTCGTGCAGCTCTGCCAGCGTGGACATGTCCTCCACCCCGTCTATGCTGCTCTGGTGCATGGGATACACCTTCTCTCTGTTCACCTCCGCCAGCTGCAGGAAGACAACCTGGCGGACAAAGAGAGGGGGAAGTGGGGCTGAGAGGAGCCTGCATTGTAAAGACGGACAGCGAGACAGCTTCAGTGGTCGGCTACATAACTCGAACATTCAGGGGGGTCATCATCGCTGTTACACACATGCAGAAGGTATACTGTAACACACAGAAAGTGTACACCATCATCACAGTCACATCCTCACATGCACACAAGCAGAACATATAGGTCATCACTATCACACAAACACACAAGGATCTTAATCATCATCCTAGTCTCACACACACACACATACCCATCACAGTCACACAAAGAATATTTCAGCCCTGTTGCACATACAGAAGAAAAACATGATCATTACCATTACAGTTATATGCAGATAACTTTAATCACACTCACTGTTTTCTCATCACTGTCACACACGCAGGGTAAACGTCAACACAGAGAGAAAAGCTGGAATATCTTTTCTTCTTTTTCAGTCTCTTTCCCTCTCACACACGCACACACTTAGCGTGTAACCCGGCCTTTTGGAAAGCGAGATGTAAGACAGCTCTGTGTTTCATTATATTAATTGCTTGGCAGACAGCTTGATGCAGTCATTTGTTTACATTTTCACACTACTTATTAAGAAGCTGACTTATTAATTTAAATATAACAATTAATATTGTAATGAACTGCCACAACATGCACCTGCTGAAGGTTTATGTCGTGTCCTGTCTTCCCCTGCTATACTCCAGGGGTATCAAAGCACAGTCCTGGAGAGCCACAGTGGATGTATGTTTTTGTTTCAGCCAATTTCTGCTGTTAATTGATTCTTAATGGCAAATTATTGACTTTGTTTATATAATTACTGTGTCAGTCCAGAGACTCTAACAAGCATAATTAACTTTTAATAAGAGTTTTAAAGGCATGACAAAGACCGACTTATGTTGCTTCTTATCTTTTTTTAACAATTATATCTTTAATTTTTAAATCCATTTCTTGTTCATGACCACTTAAGTCACTGCTCCTGATTAAGCACTCTTTGTCATTGACACCTGCTTCTGCAGTTCATTAATTATTACAATTTGAACACAATTAATGATTACTGGTTTAAATTAAACACAATCCTAAATTATTCAGACATTTTCTGCCCAGATTCTGCAGTTAGAGCAACACTGTAATGTTTGATTTATGTTTTTGTTACAGATATTAAAGCACAAGAGTCTCACTTTGAACTTTCTTCTTTATAACTCATTCTTTCTCTCAATTAATTAAGACAGCTAAGTGCAGACAGGAAAGAATGAAGAGATGCAAGGATGTACCAGTAATTGATAATTAAAGTAATGGTCAAATTAAAATGAATTAACTGGTTGGAAGAAAAACCTGCACTCATCTGTGACTGGATACCCCTGCTCTACTCTGTCTACCCTCCCACACACGTGTCTAAAGGCCACACCCACTTGGCTGGTGCAGGCATGTGGTGTCAAAGACTATATGGTACATGGAATCCCACTTAGTCTTCAGCTGAGGAGGATTCCTCTGGCCAAACTGAATGAAGTGTTTCTGAACAATTATTGCAAGGTATCCAGGAAACTTCTGGGGCACTAGGACCCAGGAGTTACAGGCTGTGATGGAAAGTATAGTCAAGAGGGAGGTGGGAGGTACATCGATTTTACTCTCCAGACAGAGACAGCCCATTACAGGTAGGAGGATAAACAGCCTAGTGCTGGCATGTGTGCCTTTTATTTTCACACTGTGTGTGTGTATGTCAGAGTGTGTGTGCGCGCAGTTCTTTTGTACCTTGGCTGAATTTCATTTGCATGTTTTTCTGTGTGTATACCGAATAGGCTTTATCTTTGCATGGCTTTGTGTTCCCATGAGTGAATAAGAATGGCTGTGTGTGTGTGTGTGTGTGTGTGTGTGTGAGTGTGTGTGAGTGATCCCATTTTTATTGTATAGGCTCCACCAAGTCAAAAAGGAAAGGCCAGAATTTACATCAGCATTGACCAAATGATCTGAATTAACCGTGATTTGGCCTGCAAATCAAGTGGGAACTTCAAGGCCTCCCATCAGAGCTGGAGTCTCATCAGCACACTTCAATCGATGCTCCTGGTGGTACAGGAGCATCTCACGCCATGTTATCAGTCACGGGTCAGGCCAGGCCACGCTCATCCCGGGTCAGGCCAGGCCACGCTCATCCCGGGTCAGGCCAGGCCAAATGCTGCCCCTTGCTGGTGACCTGATGACTTTAAGGAGCACACTGTCTAGACAATGTCCCAGAACAATGTTCCAGAACACGCCCCTCTTGCTGCTGCTGATATTCCTTTATCCTGTGGGTCTTTTCTGCAAAGCTGAACCTTCTCACCACTGGAGGAGAGGCTTGGCATGTAATTAATGAAGCACTGCGTGACTCAGACACTCTCAGGCAGTGCACGCCCTCTGTGACAACATGACTCCCACAAAATCGGCTTACTGCCATCTCTACATCACTGGACTTCTTTTCTAAAATTTTTATTCTTTGTCTTGTGTGATAGTCCAAACTGATTTGGAGCATTTCTCATTTTCAGCACAGGTGTATACTTTACCTGAGTAACTAAATATTACGCCAATGGAACTTCTGCAGTGCACTTTTTAGGATTTGAACCAGCAACCTTCAGGTGCTGTTGTCATTCAGAACCAGCACCCCGTTCTCTTAAATATTTTTGCTGTTTTGTGGTTTTAGTCTTTCTGATCGCAGTAATAGTTATTATGGTTCTACAGTCATGTGCATGACCCGCCTGTTTACACATCAGTGCCATCACCGTTGGAGTACTGTGATTATGATGTTGCCATGGTGATCCTGATCATTCACCAGGATGGGTTCCTTTCACCTGAAGTTCCAAAAACAATGTCTGAATGTGAAATGTGGCAAGAGGTAACCTGTCCAACAAATCAGCAAAGAGGCAGCCAGATAACTTTTCCCTTCGGTCTGACTGGTCTGTGATACTCAACAGGTACAATATTTACCAGAGAAGGAATTTCCAGGAAGAGAGAGACAAGTGGGAATTCAACCAGACCAAAACAAAAACATTTGGACTGTGTATAATTGTACACCCAGGTTCAACAAGGATAAATACAAGACAATTATCGGCGTTGAATAACTAAGCTTCGATTAAATAGCTGAATTTAAATACCAGAAAGAGGCTGCTGCCATGTTAATGGACTACGACACTATTTCACATAATATGGATCAGGAAACAGCGGGAGTCTGAGAGACTCCTGAAATAAGCAGGTCTCTGTCACAGGTATACGTGACCCAACACTAGCCATTAGCAACAGCCTTTTGGCGAGTCAGGCATCTGAGCACATCTGAGTCACTGCCTCTGGTTGCTAAGCAATGGTACTGGTGGCACCAGCAGGTGAGAGAGAGAGGGGCCAGGAACATGGGATCTGTAATCGCTCAGCGGGAAACAGACACCTCTCATCAGCAGAAGGCACTCTTTTAATTCTCTCTTAGCTGGCAAGACATTTCCTTTTCTAACCGATGGCCCAGAAACAGGCCTTCCTGTCTCATTTCCAGCACCCGAGAAGATGCTGTCATCTTACTAGTATGTTGGTAACGTCTGTGGTAACATCTGGTGAGACTGGGCTGGGGAATTTCATATCAGTCGACCACAAAGGAAAGCCGGAGTTAATCGATGCTAAAATGCAAACTGATATGCATCACTGTACAAGTGGTGCCCCCTGACACTGACTGCAGAGCACATGCGTGTCGCACTCATGTCCAGCGCATCGTATTAATCTCCAACACTCCAGCATGCTGCCTTATGCCATGACATGCTAATTTATTACTGGACATCCATTTCTCTTCGATTGATTCACCAGCCATTAGGTGTAACAATCGATTCTGAGCTGAACAAATTGCTGTAGTGGTTGCCCTGGCTTGCTAAAAGCTGACTGATGGTGTGTTTGTAGAGAAGACACAACTGGGCCATTTTCTTTAGATACATCAGATCCAAAGGAAGTGCCATCACCTCCTAGATCCTATACCTCCCCACATCCCCAATGCACCTCCTTCTTGTACCCCCCCACTTCCCCATGCACCTCCTCCGCCTGTACCTCCCCACTTCACTCATGCTCCACCCTCTCATTGGCATGCCTACCACTACTCTGTCCATGCTTTCTTCTCACTGCCTTGTTGAACTAGTTTCCCCATCCCTGTTCTTCTGTCATCTTCCCCCCACTCAGCTATTGCCTTCTCTCATACATCTTCTACAACATGTACCCATTTTCCAAACTCTGTTCTTTCCTCTGTGTTTGGTTATTCATTCATTTACACATTTTTAAACCACTTAAGGCTGGGGATGTGTGGGGCCTACCTCAGGAGGACAGGACATTAGACAGCATATCCCCATCTCCTGCACCGTAACTTAACATTCCATTTGTTACATCTTCTCTCCTAAATTCCATAATCTGTGCTCAGTCACATGTCTGCTTGGCATCATCACCATGTGACCTACTTATCGAAACAAGACATTTTTGTGTGCCGTAACATCAAGTGCAAGCTGTATAATTATGGTTTGGCAAGATCTGACAGTTAATTCTGTATCCATATTCGGTATGAAGAACAAGTGTAATTTTGATGTGCTCTTTGAATTTTACACAGTCCTGCAAAAACACTCCATCTTTACAGTCTTTTTTCACACTTCAGGCGTCAGTGAGCTCCATTGTCCTCATGGCTTGGGGAGGAATCATAGACTGTGTGTGAATCTTTGTTGTCTGAAAGCGCTTTCCTCTGAGACATATACACACACACACACACACAAATGTTGCCTCTGAAGGAACAAGTTTATTTGCATTATTTGTCTATCAGGAAATGGTTTTTTTTTTTTTTTTTTTTTTTTTTTTTTTAAAATTTTGCAAAAATGAGTTATAAAAAAGGGAATATGTGAATTATGTTAAAAATTTTTTAAACATTATTTGTTTATAAGTAATTGGTTTTTTTTTTTTTTTTTTTTTTTTTTTTTTAAATGGTTGCCATAATGAGTTATCCAAAAGGGACTCTGGGCATTATCTGACATAAGATGTAACCAACCGGCTACAGATATCTGAAAAAGTGATATCTTTTTCTGGAGCAGTGAGTGTTTTACTCTACACTAACAGCAATTCACGTGTTCAGGTGAACACACCTAGCAGGGTGACAGTGTGACTACAGGTCCCTTGAAGGTAAATTTCTGGAAATTCAAACTGGTGTTCCTCACTCAAAACTGTGGATGGTGAAGGTGCAGAGCGTAGCTGTCGGAATCTGGGTCACCAATCTCCTCACTGTTCTCAGTGTGGGCCTGGGGGCTCTCTACTGACGATGTCAGCCGTTAAGTAAGAACATGGGAGCAAGGAAATGGAGTGAGCGATGGTACTTTGCTTAGTTTGCACAGGCACAAACACACTCACACAGGGCCAACACAGGGACTAAGGAAGGAGAGTGAGACCATGAGGGCGGGACTAAAGGAGACTGAGACCATGAGGGTAGGACTAAAGAAGGAGAGTGAGACCATGAGGGTAGGACTAAAGGAGGAGAGTGAGACTATGAGGGTAGGACTAAAGGAGAGTGAGACCATGAGGGTGGGACTAAAGAAGGAGAGGGATATCATGGGTGAGGGACTAAAGAAGAAGGACAGGGATAGCAGTGAAAGAGCAATGATGTGTTAGCGCATACATGCGTTTGTATATTTTTGCTGTCCACCCTCACAAGCATTCTTGCATGACATTTGACCATGAGAAAGGTGGATGAGCTTGCATCTGGAGAAGATCCCTGACTGGTGTACCACCCCTCCCAGGTGGTCATGGGTAAATAACTTACCTGCTTCATTGCGTATGACAGAGTTGATCTTCAAGGGCAGCCTGACCAAACAGCCACTCGTCTGTGAATCAGTCACCGGTGGGCACTGGATATTTCTGTTTATCTTTCCCTGAGTTATCATGGCCACTGTGCTCCCTGTGTACAAGGGGCGATGTTGGGGGGGCAGGAGTGTAAATCTGACAAATCTGAGTCCTGACATGTAGATGGGGTAGGGGCCTTGGAGCTTCTGTGGCACCATGTCTGAGACGGTGGAGGGAAAAAACAGCTGCAACCATCACAGCACAGTATGTGTGGACACACCACAGGGACAAATGGACGCACCACAGGGACAAGTAGAGACATAACAGGGATGTGTGGATGCGTCACAGAGATGTGTACAGGCATCACTGGGATATGTGGATGTGTCACAGGGACATGTAGACACGTTACAGGGATATGCAGATGCGTCACAGTGACGTGTTGAGATGTTGCAGAGACATGTGGACATGTCGCACTGTCCTGAAATTTCCCAGAATACCCTGCAGTCTGACCTAGGAAGATAGAGGCCACGAAAGATTTAAGGGAGGTACCAGGCCCTGCCACTGCGCTGGCTCCGCAGCTGTTTCCATGGCAACCTCGCACGAGCACTCGTGACTGGCCGCATTAAGGACGCAGTCTTGCAGATCTCAGGACAGGGAGCTGGGTTTGCCCCACAAGGGAACAGGATGTGTGGAGACAGTAGCACTCTTCCCCTCTGAGACAAACGGCGACACAGAAAATTTTATCACACTGCAACTGGAACAAAAAGCCTTGAACATACAGTGCTCTGAGCAATGAGTTAGTGCAGTGTGGACCTCAGCTGTTAAAAAGCAGCATTGTTACCACTCATCTGCCTCGCAGGTGCACACAGACACACACGCATGTGTGTAAAGGCGTTGTGATGGGCACACAGGAACGCCTGCCAGAGAACAGGTGAGTTAGCCCATTTCAACACTCAGTCCTGAGCCCTGGAGCTTCTGGGAGCACGTCTTTCTCCATCTCGTCCAAACACCAGTACACCATTACCTAGGGAGCAGAGCGCTGAACATGGTCTGACCTCCAGTGCTGAAGCTGCATCAGTTTAGCACAGCAAGAAGGATCCACACAAATGAAACATACACGGCCAGCACTGTAAAACGCAGTCATGGTCGAAATGAAAGAGCAATTACACACAGCGTGACGACAACAAGACAACAACCGGAGGCAGGAACGTGTCCGAATTTCACACAACTACTCCAAAAAGGTAGATTTTTCACAAAGCTGGTTTGGCTGTCTGTGAAAACATCAAAGCGGTGTGCGGACTTCCTGTGAGGAGTGGGGCACGACAGGCGTGTGCGTGGATAACAGGCGTGTGCGTGCAGCATGTGACCACAGCAGTATATTGTCTCTCAGATTAATAAACGGGTCACTCAAGAAGAATTCCAGTGGTAAAACACATCTGTTAACAAATACGAGTCATAGGCAAGCTGTACGATAAAGCACAGCCAGCAACTGTGGGCTGTGAAAAACCAAACCTTACTGTACAGCAGCATTTGGCGTGCCGCTAACCGGATGCTGCGCCGGTTACTCATTCGAACTGTTCCTAAACACTTAATGTGTGACACAGTCCTGGGATTATAGAGCTGACATGGAATTTTCATTGTCACCTACATTCTGTCAAAAAAGATGAACTGCAAAAAGAGAAGCAAAAGAACTGCATCTAATTGATGATGATGATGATTTGGAATGATGATGAACGGTAATGAGAAAGTCATCAAATGGACGGTCATGATGACCTCAGACTCTAGCTTCAGTATAACGATTCAGTGATTTTTGCTGCTGTTCCATTACAAACTCTTTGGGTTCCTTTCCTGTCAGGTGGAGAGGTCAGGGAGCAGCCTGAGGCAAAGGCCTGGTGTTATTATATCTGGCCCATGTGAAGCCATGTGTGTGCCACTGCTGGGGTTCATATGTACCATTGTGACGGTTATGAAGAAACATCTCAAACATCATGTGTGTCTCTGGGAAAGAACATACAAATTACATGCAAAAAAATGAGTCAGGGAGACCGATAAAAGGTCTGCCAGGCAATCCCATTTTCAGCAGGACTGGACCTATAGCAGGACAGGGTGACGATGGACGCCACATTTGCACCTCCTGCAGGTCGGCCAATACCTTGCACGCTGCTAAAGTCTTTGAACCTAGTGGCCCATCAGTGCTGCCCATGAAACATCAAGGCATCAACGAGCAGGCTGCTTCTGCAGAAGGGTTATCAAATGCACTACATGGTATTTGCACCACCTAATGGGATACATCAGCATGGAGACAAAACACCATTTTACTGATAGGCAACAGCAAAAAAAAAAAAATAAAAATTAAGTGTGTCACCAATACTACAGTGAAAGCAAATGCCTTGCAATGAAATAGTCTGATGCCAACTAGAAGCTTTATCACAATGAAAGTGAGATAATTCTCAGAATGACTGTAACACAAAGCAGGGGGATGTCTGGCAACGTTTAGAGACACTTCTTAAGAAGACTTGTCTTAAAGAAACAAAATGCCATGTAATTATGCAGCTCACATCAAAGCAGGTCAGCACTATCAAGAAACCTTTGGTTTGATGGACACAATGTCTGGATTGAATTCAAACATGCATGCACACACACATTCACATGCATACACGTGCATATGCAAGTCCACATGCAAGTCCTTAATGAAAGATACGAAATCTCAATATAGGACAGATTTTCAAATCTTCAGCAAATCTTTTGCCATCTCACTCACTCTCCTTCACTCACTCACTAGTACCCCCGTTACACACACACACACACACACACACACACACACACACACACACACACACACACACACACACTCACACACTCACTCACA
>JABJVR010002285.1:0-17646 GCA_025773905.1 Chitala chitala
ACAGTAAGAATTCCGTTCGCAAACGATACCTACCTTTTCCGGTTTGTCTGAAATGTCGTTGTGTTTTCGGTTTTGTTGATTTGTTTTCGGATTTGTCATTTTGTTTTCTGATTTGTTAATTTGTTTGCACTTCACGGCCACCATAAAATAGGCCTAAGTGAGCATGGTCATAACTGCTTCCATACACATTCAGGCCCTGTGGTCATTACTGCTTCCGTACACATTCAGGCCCTGTGATTTGCTGAAACGAGACCCTGATACATAGTGTTTCTCTGGCAGTAAAGCCGATGAAAAGGCTTAAAAATGATCAACAGCATCTACAATAAGTCAGAGCTAAATTTGTACAAAGCCATTGAAATGGAAACTATTTGGATACACTAGCAAAAAATTCTGGCTCAGTAATTGTGAAGTGATAGGTGCGTCAGAGTGCCCTGACATGGCCCAGAAGGCTTTCCCTTAAAATGCGATACCTGGAGAAGAATGATATTTTTGAAAGAACTTGGAGACCAGTGAACCACTGTGATACTTAGATTTTAGAGGCAAATTGTGGCATAAGGTTCTCACAGCCTGTATCAGAAGGAGGCAGGAGAGAAGCCCTGTTTGATCAAGGAGTGTTCAATACTACGGTCAGGTGTCAACACCAGCGTGGTCAGGTGTCAACACCAGCCGTGGTCTGGTGTCAATACCAGTGTGGTCTGGTGTCAATACCAGTACAATGTAGTGTTTGACCTAAATTTATGGCCTCTTGTGTGGCTCAAAACTAATACTAATACATTCATTTGTATTGATTTCTTCAACTTTCTCTGTAAAGCGCTTTGAGGCATGCTGTTGCGAAAGGCGCTATATAAAAATAAATTGAATTGAATTGAATTGAATACTGCCCTCCATCAAAAAACATCTGATTTAGATCTATTTTATAATGTGGCACAATTTGAAAAATCGTGTTGCTCAGTGGTCATTCACCTAACCAGAAAGCTTATAAAAAAAGTAATCAGAAACCTTCATGAGTAGGTACACATAACTGTAGAAGACATTTAAAGAAGACATATAACAGTTCTTAAAACAATTTACATAGGAAAAATGAAAATCATGATTAACTTTAATGTTCCATCAGTGTCATGTACTGAAAGGAGTATTTCTGAGGTAACATTGATAATCGGACGATGCTGAACAAAGCAGCAGCACAATTGTACTTAACTCAAATTTTTTATATTATATTATATTGTAAGTAAGAGTTGTTCATAAGCTAGACGTTCTTAACTCAGGGACTGCTTATACACTTTCTGAAATTGGCGGTTTTGTACTTATGAACCAGATCGTTTGCACAACCAATGAAGTAACAAACAGTTTTGCAACTTCCACCTTGAAGTACCTTTGAGTTGAGCAGGTTCCACAGCTGAACAGGTTCCTTGAGAAACATGAATTGGAACCTTTTTTAGCAGACCAGAAATAAATGGGAGATGTGCAGTTACAATTTAGTAGTACCAAAAGTTGTAGTTGTTTTTTGGAAAAGCACCCAAAGATCAGCTTGTATTAGAATTATGTAAAGAAAAGAATATGGTGAAGTACAGGAACTTCTCATGATCCTAAGCATGGTGGAGGTAGTGTAGGACGAATTTTCAGCAAAATGCTTCAAAACTGATTCTTGCCAGCATGCAGACATATATTCGTAGACCTGGCACACAGATGGATATAATATTGATTTTCAGATTAAGATTGTCTTTATATTCACTCTGTACTGTACAGGTTAACGTTAGAATCCCCAATGGGGTTGAGCATCCAGTTGATGTTAGACCCCCAGAGGTTTTTTCTTTCTTTCTAAACACTGTGGAGGTTTGGGTTTCCCTCCTTTGTGGTCTTTAATTGTAATTTAACGTTTATACATTTGAGCTTCTGTATATAAAATGGTAAAAAGTCATACATGGTTCATACAGTATATTTAACGTAACTCACTGCGTTAAAGTTGAAAGTTTACACTAAAAGTCCAGCTTGAGCAGCACATTTTAAATGCACTGTGGTTTGCGAACAGGGCCAGATTTATGGAAATTGTCTCACTCAGAAAAGACTAGAGGCCATAAGACCTACAGTGACTGGATCTACAGAATATTAGTTTGAGTTGAATAGTTATGCAAACAGCACATTGAGTTCTCTTTTAATTTTATTAGTATAGTATTTTCTAATGCAAAATATTTATATATGTTATAAATATTAATATTTTATTTTACATCAAAGTGAAATATCACATAGTCCAAAGTTTCAATGTAGGATTTTTATTTCAGTAAAATGTTAAGTTGGTCAGTAAATGAATGTTTATGTATGGCACTGTGTACTTAACTTTTTTATGTGAAGAAAGTGTCTGCTTGGTAATGAATTGTCTGAGTTTGTTTTGTTCAGTAAACAGCTGTGTTTACACTAACGTAATGTTTGTCTGCTCCCCTGTCAGGCTACATGCTACCTGAAACAGGGCAAGTTCAAAGAGGCAGAATGTCTCTACAAGGAGATTCTCACCCGAGCCCACGAGAAGGAATTTGGATCAGTCAATAGTAAGATAAACTGACGAACACTGTTGCAGCTGATGTCTTTGATACACAGAATAATTTATTAACAAAGAAGAAGATTTGCTTAGCATGTGTTTTTACAAGGGATCGACCGATATTGTTTTTGCAAAGCCAACGCCAATTATTGGTGGCCTTTGAGGCTGATTGCTGATTGATGCCGATATTCTGTAAGTTTAAAGTTTTTTTAAAAAGCGAAACAAATTCTATACAAATCTGGCATTAACTGGACACATTTAATAACATTAAAACATCTGGAAAAATAAAGTGCTTGAAAAATAATAAATGCGTCTGACTTCCCAAACAAAAAAGAAATGGAAAAATAACTTTTACACATTTCATAAAATTACATGAAACATCATTGCTAGAAAACTATATATTACAATATTTCTGCAGTACTCTCTTTTGACTGTGTTGTGATGCAGAACACACACCATTCGGCATGTTCTCCTGTTAGATGGTTCTTATTTTTAATTTGGGTACAGAATTACCCTTAAGCACAAGTCATGAGTATTCAGATGTAAATTTTTATTATTTCAGTTAAATGTAGAGCTGCAGCTTTTTGGCTAAAAGTTAACCAGAACCAAATCTTAAAAACTTGAGTTTTAGGCTGAAAACTGACTGCGGCTGAAGTTTTTTAGAACTAATGCTTTTGAACTGAATCATCTTTCTGCCTCTCCACACCGTCTTCCCTCTGCTGTCACTGAAATCCAGGGAAAACGCTGGTTTCCTAGTTCTTACTGGTTTAACTTGAGGTGAACTCGTTCACATTTCAGCCAGTCCATGCAGCGGTCACGACTTTTTGTGAGATCTCGTAGACGTTTCGGTGGAGAAGTACGTGCCACACACCTGATGTGACTTTATTGTTAAATTAAAAGGTGGATTCCAGTCATCAAAAATACGCAGAATATCGGCTGTAATAATCAGCAGAACCAATAACTGGTTGGTCCCTTCATACCAATACTGTGTCATACACAAGAGCCTGTGAGACTAACTTAAGGACACAATAGTTTAATGAGGACTAAAGTGCAATAACCACCAGTTATAAGCAGCCTGCTCTTTAAAGTAAGCTGTGACTCTTTACAGATGACAACAAGCCCATATGGATGCATGCAGAGGAGAGGGAACAGAGCAAGGTAATAGTAATTTATTTATCAGACACTTTTATCCAAAGTCACTTACAACATTTCACGTGCATTATAATGAGCTAGCGCTGGGTGTCTCGCTCAAGGACGCACCTGGTGGCTGGGCTGGGATTTGAACCAGGAAACTTCTGCATCCCAGCTGGATGTGCTACCCATTGAGCCACCAGGCCACTTAGGTGTGTCTTTACTGCAGCTGCTCGTGTTAGTAGGATTGTCCTGATTCAGCCTGAGAGGTTGGTTGTCCAGGCTCATGAAGCCACATTTTCATTGCTCAGTATTGCCTACAGTAAACCTGATCAGATTCAGTGTAGTGGCGACATGAACACTTTACCCACAAATCACAAGGAGACACCTTGTATAAGGAGTGTCTGCATTGTCGAAGTACGCATCGTACTTAGGGTGTGGGAGAATAACGCTGCTACAACCAGGTCACATATGCATTACTTACTGCACACACAATGGAAACACTCCATATGGAGCACGTTTTTGGCAGTGTGGAAGGGAGGCTGCAGGCCTTTGCCTGAGCTCAGCAGAACATACTGAATTTTAACTTGACAAACAGCTTTGAAAAAATAAATGTACCAAATAAACTGTAAAAAACAAATATGCAAAGTAAACAAAATGTGAGTGCCTATCTTTACAAACCAAATACACAAACTACACAAGAAAATGCTCAGTTACATACATGAGCTAAGTGTGTGTGTGTGCGTGTATGTGTGTGTGTACAGTATTTCTTGTAAATGTTGACAAACTGCATTAAATATTGGATGCAAAGAAAACTTTTATTTAGTTACTAATAGGGTGGCATGGTGCCTCAGTGGGAAGCACTCTTAACTCACGCGTGTGTGGAGTTTGCGTGTTCGCTTCACATATGGGCTTCCTCCTGCAGTGCAAAAACATGTTGATTAGGGGGCCAGGCTAAATATCCCTTTGCATATGTTAGTGTAGCACCCTCTACAGGGCATACCCTGCCTTGTGCCCTAAGATCCCTGTGACAGGCTTCAGAGCACCCTTAGTGAATGTTAATGTAGCACCCTCTGCAGGGCTTACCCTGCCTAGTGCCCTAAGCTCCCTGTGACAGGCTTCAGAGCACCCTTAGTGCATGGTAGTGTAGTACCCTCTGCAGGGCTTGCCCTGCCTTGTGCCCTAAGCTCCCTGGATGGGACGAGCAGTTTGATAATGTATCAAAGCTGCGCTACCCTGCAGTTTTTTTTTTTTTTACTTAGAACATCACTAGTCACTAGCAGTTATCATGATTTAATGATGGAATTATCTTAAAATATGTTTAATGTTCACTCGAAAGAAACGGGAAAATATTCACGTAATTCAAATATTAACTTTGTTTATATTTATAAGTAGGAGTGAATGTAAAAAGATGTAGTTTCTTGCTATTTTACTGCATCGTGATACTTATATGGTGATCGACTTGACACTCTTGTCAGCCCTCTGCTTGAAGACAATTCTGGGAATTTTGTGCTATATAAAGTGTGCCCCTGGACTTAATTTTTTTAAGTAGATTTGAAAATTTACTGAAAATTATGTGTAAAGTATTTTTGAGCAGTAGGTTACATGTGGTAGTACTAATTCTGTACTGTAACCATTTCTCCTGTTGTGTTTCTCCTCACAGGACAAACGTAAGGATCCTGGTATTTATGCAGAATATGGTGGATGGTACAAGGCCTGCAAGGTGGACAGGTGAATGTCCAGTATAATCCAACTCTGATGCACACATTGTCCAGTCCTGGCAGAATGGTCGATAACTTTGCATCTCAGTACTACAGTCTTTGGCTGTAAAGTGATTAATGGCCTTTGCATGTTTCAAAGTAGGTGGAGGTGTTAACTTTTATCGGCAAAGTGTGATTACATTTTTTTTTTCTTTTCTGAAATCCACTCTTTGTTCATTAGTCCCACAGTGAATAACACTTTGAAAAGCCTGGGTACACTCTATCGCCGTCAGGGCAAGATGGAGGCTGCAAAAACCCTGGAGGAATGTGCTACCAAGTCTCGTAAACAGGTCCGGCAACCTGTCACTGTTTACTGAACGTATCTCATGATGTCTTAATGACAGTCAACTGTGTGCAACAAATGTGTTTTATTATAATGTCGTCTTCACTATCTTAACATGGTAGTAAAACAAACTGGTGATGCGTTTGCCAAAATCAACTGTTTTGTTAGCTTTGTGTCACTGTCATTGGAGCACAATATATTGTAAATACAGTGATGGTTTTAGGTGCCACAGCACAGAGCTGCTGGGCTGAGACCTGTATTTCTGCCTCTTAGGGAATCGATGCCATAAATCAGAGCAAAGTGGTAGAACTGCTGAAGGATGGGACGCTGGGCGCTGATGAGCGACGACAGAGTCGGGACGGGCTCAACGGAGTGGGGAGTTCGCGGGTGGAGGCTCAGGGTGAAGACGGAGCTGAGTGGAATGGGGTTTGTTTCCTTTCCATCTCTAAGATACCTGTGTGACCTCACACTGCTGCACATGCTCACGTTTGTTTCAGGAGAATGTTATTCTGGTGTCGCACTCATGATCTAGCACAGACGAGCATGACTGTGACACTTTCTCAAGACCTGCCGCGACACCTTGCATTGTGGGACTGATGTCCTGTGTTACAGCTGGTCATCCAGCCAGCAGAGGATTGTGAAACCCAGAGGTGACACAGCTGTGGAAAGTCGTTTAAAAATATATGACTGTTAAATTCTTACATTATTTTTTGGACAGTGCAGTTAGAAAGATATGCAAGTCAGTTAAACTGTAAATGGCCAGTTTATTTCACTTGGATATCTACTTTTAATTTAAAAGTTTACTCATTTTGGATTAAGACAGGCATTAGCAAACTGAAAAGTCCAGAGTTGAAATGAGAAGCAGTTGATTTGGAATGATCTCGTATTATACTGAATGAAAGAACAGAAAAAATTCACTTTTATAGAATGAATAAAGTACAGATTTCATTTATTGAAACTAAACATGAAACAAGATTTACTGTATATTAAGTGACGAGTTGCAGAAATCTGCACTGGTTCTGTTGTGCTCTTAAAAGGAATCACTATGTACAAACAACAAGCGGAATGAAGAGAAAGTGTCCCGTCCTACTGAATGGGCATGACACCTCTGCTCATTATATCCCTTACAGGAACGTGAGATCAGGCAGGTCTCAGGTGGACTACATGTACTTTAAATTCAACGTTTCATGTACTTTGCAGACATTATTTGGAATGAAAAATGATTGTATTAGGTAAAAAATGCAAAACAGTTTTCACTAGCACTCAGACTGGGACCCTATTGTACATTAACCATCTCCTTTATATATGCACAAGCTCAACCCATGAGTGCTTTATGTGTAAGTAAAGAACTGCAATATTAGTTCTGTGTTTCACATGAAGGAAATGATTAGAGAGGAACACGGGAGTATGTATGCATGGGCACACAGTATTTTTGTTTTCGGCGTTTTGGGGACACACTGGTGTGTTCTTTGTGTAGTGTATGCTCTTTGAGAGTATAACATTGCTGCAATATAATTTGCTGTAAGTAAAGGAATGGACTGGTTTCTACGTGTCTTGTTTAGAGTTGAGATAAGCAGGGAGAGATTAGCAGTGATTTTTAGCTGTTAGAAGCACACCGTTAATATTGCATTCACGTGAGAACTGAACAAGAGGCTTGTATTTAAAATAATTTAAGTGACGTGTTGAGTTGTTAGGGGAGAGGTTGAAGCCAGCAATGCTGACTGTTAAAATAAAACCAGTCCTTTCAATTCCAGAAGTTTTGTGACCAAATCTTTCTGTTTGTCTGGTCGTCAGCCTTGTTAAAGCAGCTTGCTAAGGTGTTGATCGTTAGATCAGACAGGACGCTGCTATTAAGTGTAGCTGAAACATGCTGTATAGCTGAGTATCATTAGTGTAGGAATGTCAGTTAATGCATTTAAATATACATGCTGCCTTTAGGTATTGTTATGAGAACAGTACAGGTCCAAACACAGATTCGTGTGGTTCTCTAAATCTACCTGGTGATGTAGCTGAAGGAGTACCATTAGTTATCGGAATATTACAGTTTGTTAGTCAACAAATGAAACCTCTTCAGAAGAGTTCCACTGGGGCCATCCTTAGATACAAGGATCAAGAAATATGAGCATAGCCATTTTTTAAGGAATAGTTCTCTGTGAAGTCTGAATATATTAATAGGGTCTGTCATGTAATCTATGTAGTGAAAATATGTAATTATTTGAAAATATACAATTATTTGATTGTGTTTGGCAGATGCAGTTTGTGATACAACTTTAGCTCTTGCTGTGTTTTTCGGAACGTGATGTCATTGCAGTAACAGCAGTTTCGATTCTATTTGATACCTGTTATTTCTAAACAACACTGGCTTTCTTCAAAAAGAGACAATGGCGAACAATAACTAAAAATCAGTATAATTGTGCTGCCTTTTATGGTGTTTGGGTTTAATACTGTGCACATGCACAGTTAACATAGTTTGGGTTTAACACTGTGCACATGCACAGTTAACATTGTTTGGGTTTAACACTGCACATTTAACATTGTTTGCTGTTAAATAGACCCAATTTGATTTAGCTACTTTTTCTTTCTGTGCCTTATACAGTGCCTTGCAAAAGTATTCATACCCCTTGAAACTTTCCACATTTTGTCATGTTACAACCACAAACGTAAATGTATTTTATTGGGATTTTATGTGATAGACCGACACAAAGTGACACATAATTGTGAAGTGGAAGGAAAATGATAAATGGTTTTTAAAATTTTTTTACAAATAAATATCTGAAGTCAAGCAATTTGTGTTTCCGTAATATTTTATGGTGTGGCAAAGCTTAGAAACTGCATTACTCATGCAGTTCGAGTCTTTTCTTTCTTAATAAAGCAAAAATCCATCCACGTGTCCGACTTGAATGTCCCAAGAAGTGGTCTTACCCTTGTCGTGGTGAATAGATAGCTAGCTAAAGTTAACGCCAGCTAAACCATGCTTGGTGGGGCTTTTTTGGCATTAACTTCACAGGTTCCAGGTGTTTGTTAGCTGCACCAGTAACATTTAATACTGCCCATCTTTATATCTGCTGGGTTCTCGACTTTTTAATAAGCTGCTAGCCAACTTTGTAGTATTTTTTATGTTTTTAACATTTAATATTTTGGTTAAAAACATTTTATTTTTAACGTAGTGTAGCGTGTTTCAGAGTTTCACTCGTGAGGCGTGTTTTGTGTCACAGTGGACAGGATAAAATCTCACTCTGATAGGTGGAAGCCGGAGTTCAAAGTCAGGTTTTGTGTAGACATGGATCAGAGCTCAAGATGTTAATTGTTTACACAGTTAATAATGCTGCAGAGGTAACTGTATAATGTTCTGCTAGGATCAGCACTGGGTCTAGGCCCAATATTTTGGCATCGAGATGCTGAATAGAAATTTGACCCTGTCTCCCCTCCAGGATGGAAGTGGTTCTTTGCGCCGTAGTGGCTCCTTTGGCAAGATCCGTGATGCTCTGCGAAGGAGCAGTGAGATGTTGGTGAAGAAGCTGCAGGGCAGTGGCCCTCAGGAGTCACGGAATCCAGGGTGAGATAGCAGCCTTCCCCCAGCAGGGGCACTGTTAGCCTAATGTCAGTGCACTCTTAATTCTTGCCGTTGTTTTACCTGGTCAGGCTCATAGAGAGAAACAGGTATAGCCAAAGTATACCAAATGTGTGACAGGAAGTTTCTGTACAAGTTAAAAAAATGAATTTCATATGGTTGATATCAGACTGTTAAAAAAAACACAAAACATAGTATGTAGGTAAAAATTAATTTCACAATGAAAATATGACTTTTGCTTTAAATAGCATTTTTGTGAAACTACTGTATTTGAAATTGTATGTATGTATGTATTTTTGTCTTTCAGGATGAAAAGGGCCTGTTCCCTCAACTTTTTGAACAAAAGTGCAGAAGATGCCTCCCAGGTGCCTCTCTCCTTGTAATTAGCACGTCTGTGGCACAATGCCTACACGTTCCCTGCTCTGTCAGTGCGGCACATATAAATTCCCTATCTGAACTTTTATTGAATATTTTTATTTGCAAATGTAAAAGTTTGCTTGTGTATTTTTATTAAGAATATGGTTTTCATGTGCCAGTTTAACAATTTTTCAAACAATATGATCTATTTGTCAGAGTCTATCAGCATTTTTCATGAAGAGAAGCAATTATAATAGGATCTTGAATTGTTAGGGAATCTAACTCAACATTGGGTCAATGGTACAACCATTTAAAACAGACTAATCATTGTGGTGGTGTTAATCAACTTTTTTGGGTTTAACACTGTGCACATGCACATAACCATCCAATTATCTTTAAGAAAATGCAGCTATTGATTTTTAAATTCAGGCCCTTCTTGTTTATGTTTAAATCTTATATATCTTGTCTTACTCTGCAGCAGCCTGGCAGTGGCCTATCAGAAACCAGAGGACTGAGTGCCAGCAACGTTGACCTGTCAAGGCGCAGCTCTTTGATTGGTTAAGATCAAGGGATTAGGTGGGGCAGGAAGATGAGAGTCACTGGAGGAGGAACATCTTCCTGCCTGGTGTGAGAATAAATTGCTGAAGAAAAATATCCACACACACACACACACACACACAAATAAATTCATGGCTTTAACAAAAATTGTGTAATCAATACAGGGAAATATCTACTTTCTATAAGCTACATTAGAATGGTCAGATGGTAAATGGGAAATTCCACATGACCACATTGAGCAGAGTTGTACTGCATCCCGCATGCTGCTTTTATAGTTGAGGTTGAGTGTCAGCTATTCAGACACCTGGTTCCAACTTGTTGTCTTGTAAAAATTGTAAGATCATACAGCTGATAAACGTATTTAAAACACTGGTTATTTTTTCTGTTTTTGTTTCTCTGACATTAGTTCATGAGTGCAAGCTGGACATGGTTCATCATATATTTGAATGTTTTGGTATTAGCATGACTATTGACAACGATATCCACCGACACGGCTTTGCTGAAAGTGCAGTTATACCTGTGTGCAAGACTACTGCTACATTTACATCTGTGAAAAGGAATGCAGGTAAAAGTTGAAAGTTTAAAATGAAAAACAGGAAAACAATAGTCAGACTTCACCTTTGCCTTTTTCTGTGTATATATAGGTATAAATTATTCTTTCTTTGTATATAGGGCACAGAGAATATGTTTATATTTTAGACGTTAGGAATTGTTCTTTAATTTAATGCTTTGGATAGCTGACCCAGATACCTGTTCATGACATTTCAGTGTCTACATCTTGCTTAATCTGAGCAGTAGTACGTCTGCTAAACTCTTGTGGAGGACTTTGAGCCCTGCATCTATGATCTGCATTTTAGGTTTTTTTTGTTTTTTTTTTTATGGCTTTCCTGTTGGCCTTTGACAGACTTATTTCAGTGCCAGCTGAAAAAGCCTCATCTTTCATGTTAAATGTTTCCCTGTACTGGCTGTGAACATAGGTGACCAAAGTCACGAACTTCACCTGATTTGAGAACATATCACATGGTCCTTCAACATGTTAGAAGCATTGTGTCTCATTGGCTTGTTGTACAACATTCAATATTAGTTTTGGAGTCTGACAGTGTTGTAGCTGACCGGTGAAAGAAATTTGGCATCTCGTTGAAAGTTCAGTTTTTTTTTACGTATCTTCAAATGATTCTTTTCTTTAAACACCTTAAAGACGAGTCTTGTGCTCTTAGTGCGCGGTTTTGCAGTTAAAAAAGAAAAATCACCTGGAATAAAAAAGAAAATCACTCAGGTTAATTATGATAGTAGGTGTTTCTTTTTTCCCCCCAAACATCGCCCCCATATCACTATTTCCTAAAATGCTTGAACCTTCCCGTTGCCCTTTGGTATACAGTGTAGACGAGCATTAGACCCTACGTGATGCTGTAGGGTTACTACTGGTTGTTGCACTCAGTTCTGTTGGAGAGATAAAGGGAAGTTGTGTTTTAAGTTCTGGCTGGGAGTGAATGGCTTCCTTTTCTGTTACTCATATGATCTGTGGTGAAAGTAGAGGAGGAAGTTGTGTGGAATTGAATATGGGGGTGGTATACTCAGTAATGATGATCGTAGCAATATGTGGAAATAAAGCTGGGCTGTTGACTGTAGCTGGGGAAACGGTAGCCTGTTGTGTTGAGGCATTATTAGGGTAGCTTTGACTTGTGAGTCTCACACGCTGCTTGTACACACTTGTATGCTACATTGGCAATGCAATGACACGTCGCCTGTTACCTTAACCGAATCCCGGCTGTCCTTGCAATTAGTTACGCATCAGAAAATAAAATGAAAATGTCACCTTTGACAACCCACGGTTGCTTTTGTTTGTGAATTATGTACACACCCAAACCTTGTCTTGTGTCAGATTGTAGTAATGCTGATACTGGGATCCTGACTGGATCGCGGTGTAAAGGCTTCATCTCCCGGGAGCTTGTAATGGAGGTTTAATAAATTCCACTTTTAAACTGGTGTATGACTCTGTGTTTTAATGTAAAATAAATGTAAGATGAGGTTCCTCCATTGTGAATTTTTTTACAAGCTGCCTCCATCCATTCTCTATACCACTGATCCAGCACAGGGTCACAGGAAGTCTGGAGCTCATCCCAGGAGGCGCAGGGCAGGGCACACACATAAGCACACACTATGGGCAATTTGGAGAAACCAATCAACCTGATCTGCACAGCTTTGGACTGGGGGAGGAAACCGGAGAACCCAAAGAAAACTCGCCAAGCAAAGGGAGAACATTCAAACAGCACGCACACAGACCTGTGGCAGGAATCAAACCTCAGGCCTGCAGGTGCAAGGCAACGGTGCTAACCACCACACCACCTATAAGCTGCCCTTCCAGTTTTATCGTTGCTGTTTATATTGCTGGTTGGACGGTATATTATGACTTTTAGGTCATACATATTTGGTATTTATAAAAATAATGGACGAGTATTTATAAAACAGGATGTATCCTGCCACGCTATACTGACAGTCTATGATGTTAAAACCCTGTCTCAGGTACTTTGGTGCTTGTGCTGCTGACCCAGTTCTACAAGCAGTGCTGATCATCATACTTGGTTGTCTGCACATTCTGAAATTAAAAGTGACAAAACCAGGAAGACACTCGGATGTCACCGCTGCCTTCATGTTAGCTAAACGCCAGCAATGTGACGGTGTGGGCGGTAAACTTACTCAGAAAAAGCTCTCTGCTGTTTTGGGGGGGCTGTTTCCTGTCATCTTATAGATGCGGCAAACAATTGTTATAAAAGTAGCAACGTCAGGCCCTGTCCAGGCAGAAGCTTTGAGGAAAGAGGCCTGGAGACATGGTTTCCCATTCAGGCACCTGTAAAGTGGAAGAGTGGGACTCTGGGATAGCAGGTGAGTAAAATACTGTCAAGATTTTTTATCTTAGAATATAAGGTGATCAGTGTGTACCAGAACAAGTTTGGATGTATTGCACTTATGTTAGTGTATACAGTAAAAATAACTAAATATACACGGGGTTTCAATGGAAGCTGAAGTAAACCTGTATGGAAATGATAGGATACGTGCATGATTGTCTATAGTGGCTAGGTGTAAAAACAACTAATGAGAGTCAACTTTTGCCTGCAACAAGGATAAATGAGCCCTCTGGAGCACAGCGCTGAGGATGTCACCATCGGGGTTTACTTGTTTGCTCTCCTGTGGTGTGTGTTAAGGTTCTTTTTCCATGATGTCAGTGAGTTCAAGCTCCCTGAGTGTGCAGGACAAGGCTCCTTGCTCAGGGCAGATCCCTAAGGGCCCAGCTCTGGTTCAGCTGCAGATGGGTCTCTTCAGGGAGGCAGTGAGAGTGTCTAAAACCCAGCTCAGCTTCCACGCTCTGAAGAAAATAGCCATCCAGATTGTTGAGCAGAAGGTAGGGTTTCCCTTTACCTTTATCAAATTGTAAATTGCTATAAAGGGGTGTGAATTTACTTTTTTTTAAATATGGAGGCTGTCTCCATCTTCCTTTAGAATTTAGCTGTTCAGGTACCAAGTAGTCTGGGAGTACTTGTTTAAAGATCCGAGCGGTCTAAAGGAAATCTTCACATAAAAATTAAAAAAAATTTACTACAGCCTTTCAATACTTGTAGAAAGGGTTTCAAGACATTGGCAATTCTGCACATGTATTTTAAAAACATAAAATGTAAATGTCCATTTTCATATATATTTAAGAACAAGAATTATGCCTATTATAGTATTTCTAACTGAACTGTTAGCAACGAATGCTTAGGGAAGATGTGTTATAAATAGGTATTACTGAACTCAGGCTAGTGCTATGTGTCATAGGTGACCTTTTCCGTTTGTGTGGGTAGCTTCTTCTGTACACTTTATTCACTGTGGGCCTGTTTTGTCTTAGGGCCTTTTGTGGCTTTGCACATCCGCTGCTAACTTTCCAACCACAGTGCATGCCCCTGGCCTCTTGCACGTACCTGCTAAGATGCTCTTTTTCTGTTCTCTGAAGATATTCAGTGTGTTCATGTGAAAACAATAAATTATAGGTTGTAGCAGTCACAGGTTTTATTTGATGGTTGTATCAGTGATTTTAAAGGGCCCTGTACCTACATTTGCAAGAATATGACAATTATCTTCTAACCTTTTCTTTTTATGGCACTACATATGTGTAAAATGTTTTAGATAACTGACAGGGAGACTTGCCAAAAGTTAAGTGTGATGTTATGGTTTGGAATGAAAGCAGTCTAGTCTTAGTCAGTAGCAGAACCATTTATGCTTGAAACAGCTAAGGTCCTCCCAAATCATATGCTTCGGCAGGCTCCAAATTGCATGGCGACAGGGCAAGGGGAAAAAATCCTTTTGTTTCGACATGACCCTGCTTCTGAAAACCTACTCCAGAGACTGAGGGAATCTGATAAAATACAAGATGGAGATCTGGTCGAGGTCGTGTTGTCTTGTAAGTCAAGCTTTGCTGTAAGGTTAACTCATGTGGTTATTAGGTCTCAGGTCCCATCCGGTGGCATTAACGTACTGACACATTAAAGCAATGCCCTCAGTATTTGGGAATAATAAGGAATTTGTTTTGTCAGGGTCTGCTTCCTTGACTGAGATGAATCTTCGCTCACACACCTTGGTGGTCCATTCATATCACACCCCTACCTTCTGTCACCACTGTGGTGAGATGCTGTGGGGTCTTGTACGCCAAGGTCTGAAGTGTCAAGGTACACACATTAACGGTGGTTGTGGTCATTTTCACCATAGGATTATAGATTAAGGAAATTTAAGGAAATTTTTGCAATGTGTGTGCCAACGCTTATGTGCATTGGACTGCCTCAGACATACAAACCAAGCATTGTTATACTTGATTCAGACAGGATATCTAAAAAAAAAAAAAAAGAAATCACCTGTCACTGTACTTTCAAGGATGTGGGCTGGACTTCCACAAGCGCTGTGCCCTGAAGGTGTCTAATGACTGCACTTGTGTGCGCCGTCGCTGTGGACCCAGCCTGTCCTTCTTCCACACTGGCCGGCCTAGAGCTTCGTCCCTATCAACCTTGGCTGGAGGGAGCCTGGAGGAGGTGTCACAGTGGACCTTACTGCTTTCTTTTAATAACTTATATATCTGCAGTGTACCAACTCTTTCATTGTGTTGTAGATCAGTAAGCTGAAACGTGGGCCTCGACCCCAGACACCATCGTGGGCTCAGCAGCCACTGTGGTGTGGATATGGGCAGGGCGAGGGCACAGTAGTGCGTGTGCCTCACACCTTCCATATCCACACCTATACCAAGCCCACTGCCTGCCAGCAGTGCCACCGCATGCTCAAGGGCCTCTTTCGACAAGGCTTGCAGTGCTCTGGTAAACAGCTCTACCACTTTCTGTGCATGACTCTCTAATACCTATCCTGCTCTAAGCTGACTGGAGTTTTCACTTGTAAATTTTGTTTCTGATATGTCGAGACAGTCGATTAAATTTCTCCCCTAATTTCAGCTAGGAAGTCTGAACTTGGCTTGAAAGGAAATTATTCTAGTGTAGGTTGTGTTTGAAAATCCATAGCAGTTCAAACATGAAGGAAATTACATTAAACAATACAGTGTACACTGGTTAGCCATAACATTATGACCACCGGCCTAATATTAGTACGTCCCCCTTTTCCTATCGAAACAGCCCTGACCCCTCGAGGCATGGACTCCATTAGACCTCTCAAGGTATGCTGTGGTATCTGGTACCAAGCTGTTAGCAGCAGATCCTTTAAGTCCTTTAAGATGCAAGTCGGGGCCTCCATGGATCTGTCTTGTTTTCCAAGCACATCCCACAGATGCTTGATTGGATTGAGATCTGGAGAATTTGGCAGCCAATTCAAAACCTCAAAGACATTGTTGTGTTCACCAAACCATTCTTGAATCAATGTTGCAGTGTGGCAGGGTGCTTTATCTTGCTGAACGAAGTCACTGCCATCAGGGAATACGGTTTCCATAAAGGGGTGTACCTGGTCATGTTTAGGTTGGTGGTATATATCAAAGTAACATCCACATGAATGGCAGGACCCAAGGTTTCCCAGCAGAACATTCCCCAAAGCATCACACTGCCTCTGTTGACTAGCCTTCTTCCCAGAGTGCACCCTGGTGCCGTCTCTTCCCCATGTAAGCGATGTATATGCACCTGGTCATTTTATTTTATAAAAAAGATCCATCAAACTGGGCCACCTTCTTTTATTTCTGTGAAATTCTGATACTGGTTTTCCTTCCTTGGACCGGTATTGGCAGGTCCTGACCACTGCAGACTGGGTATATCCCACAAGAGCTGCAGTTTTGGAGATGCTCTGACCCAGTAGACTTGCCATTGCATTTTGACCCTTGTCAAAATCGCTCAAATCCTCACACTTGCCCATTTTTTCTGTTTCCAACACATCAACGTCAGGGACAAAATTTTTACTTGTTGCACAATATATCCCACCCACTTCCAGGTGCCATGGTAACAAGATAATCAATGTCATTCACTTCACCTGTCTGTGTCATAATGTTATGGCTGATTGGTGTATAGAGTTTCTGGAAAACACAACTTATCTACTAGATAATTCAAACTGTGCCATATGGTATAAATACAAATGTATAACAACATAAACGCACTGTCCATTACCATTCAGACATTGTCACCACTGGAGTCCTTATTCCCCACATGACCTATGGTGGTCTCTCCATTCCCAAATGCCAGCCATATTAATCGCCACTCAAGCTCCAACTAATGATTGAGACAATCACAATGACGATGCTGACAATCAGCATTTCTTGGACAACTTATTCTTAACATTGTAATTAGGTGACATGAGAAACTTTAAAATACCACTTTTAACAGGAAAATGCTTATGAATGTGTATTCAGATATTGAGAATGTAGTGTAGTGTAGGGCAGCTGAGAGGTACTGTATGGACTAGAGAAGAGCCAGACACCGTCTAAATTGGTGGGCTGGAAAACATCTAACCCAACACACACAGAAACACAAGGGATGAGGGCAGTGAGTACCATGAGTGTGGTGTAAGTAGGCTAGACTAGAGAAATGGGTTCAGTCAAGATTTAAAACCTGAAGCCACTGTGGCATCCCATACAGAAGGCGGCACGCTATTCCATAATGTAGGAGTAAAAGTCCCGTAAGAAAAAAACACTTTCATTTAAAGTGGGAAAATTTATTTTTCCAAACAACATGAATTTTCAAAATGTCTAGGATTAGGTCTTGAACCTCATTAAAGCAGCTAATGAAGGTCTGGTTTGATGAATTCTCATTCAGTTAGGCAGAAAAATGTGTGAGTGTCGTTATTATAGCTAACTGTACAGTATTTCTGTATGTGAGTGTCGTTATTATAGCTAACTGTACAGTATTTCTGTATGTGAGTGTCGTTATTATAGCTAACTGTACAGTATTTCTGTATGTGAGTGTCGTTATTATAGCTAACTGTACAGTATTTCTGTATGTGAGTG
>JABJVR010002286.1:0-17645 GCA_025773905.1 Chitala chitala
TCAACTTTCTCTGTAAAGCGCTTTGAGGCATGCTGTTGCGAAAGGCGCTATATAAAAATAAATTGAATTGAATTTGTACAGAAGCTGGTGTATCTCAGTTTATTATGTACGTCTAGTATGATTAACATTATTTGAGAATCTTTTTTGTCATTGAGTTGTTGGATAGTGAGCATTTCTGAACATGTAATAACTATGCATAATGTAATTTTTAAAATGTAATAAAAGCTGGTCAGTAGAGGTTCATTACACGTTTGTGGGGCGTGGTCTGGTCATGAGCGGCGGTGATCACGTGGTGCCCCACGTTAACTGATTTTACTGTGTGTTATTTGTACACTTAATTATACGTTGGAATATAACTCAACACAATTGCAATAAAACATACTAAACAGAAAGCACACAAATAATACATTAAAATAGTTTAACCACCCACCTGTACCTTGGTCACAAATGACAAAAATATCCATAATAAATATATATTATTCGAAATGTTAAGGGGCGAGGCAATTTGGTGATGTTCATGAACCAAAGAGTGATGGAAAAACAGCTGTGCCTGGCTATGTGTGCACGTAAACTGAGCAGGGTCCAGACTGCGGACAGGAGTGTGTCACTTCTGGGGGAAACATGAACACCGTGGCTTTTCCACCGGGATGCCTCCTTCTGTCCCTGATCTCCGTATGGGGTGAGAACGCCTACAAATCACTATTCACTTTTTTTCCCCTTTAGTCTCGTTTTTAAACAGTAAGTAAGTTTGTAAACAGTAAGTAAGATCTGAAATTACGAAATGGAAAAACTCAAAGAATGTTAGTAAGTTTATGCCACAGTTTTAAAAATCGAGCACATTATTTAAAATTTATACCAAGGAAATTTATCCACTTGTTGCTGTTGATTTTATGCGAGAAAACAGATGCTATAAGAAAAGCTGCTTGCTGTTCTGACAAATGTTACGGAACTAAGATCATTCTTAGCTTTGTTAAACTACTATGGGAAGTTTGTTCCTAATCTGTCCTCCATGGTTCATCCAATGACAGCCTTGCTACATAAAGATGCAGCCTGGATTTGGTCAGAGAAGTATCAGAGGGCATTTACAGAGGCTGAGAAATGCTTACAGTCAGACAGGGTGTCAGTGCATTTTGACCTTGATTTATCCATCGTTTTGGTCCCTGATGCATCACCTTATGGGGTTGGAGCAGTCATAAAATGAGGGATGGAGATTAGAGACCAATTGGTTTTGCATCTAGAACTTTGATCAAAGCAGAAAAGAACTCCCAAATTGAGAAGGAAGCGCTTGGTCATGTCTTTGGTGTGATGAAATTTCGGGAATATTTATATGGTAGAAAATTTCTTTTAGTGACAGACCACAAACCCTTGTTGAAAATCTTAGGTCCTAAAACTGGTGTGCCAGCACTAGCTCCTGCAAGACCGCAAAGATGGGCTCTAATCTTAGCAGCATACACATATGAAATTCAGTACAAGAGGTCTGAGCATCATAGCAATGCTGATGCCTTATCTAGATTACCTGTGCAGTCTAATGGGAACATGGTGTCAAACCCCATATACAGAGTATCTTTCTTGGATGACTTGCCTCTTACAGCTAGAGACATGCGAAAGAAACAGATAAAGATCCAGTGTTGAGAGTGGTGAAACAGCTGGTAATGACAGGCTGGGCTAAACATGTGCAGGATGAGTCACTGAAGCTTTATTTTCAGAGAAAATTTGAGTTAACCATAAAAGACAAACGTCTATTATGGGGGTTTCGGGTGATAATTCCTGAGAAACTGAGAGCCAGGCTATTATCTGAGTTGCATGAGTACAATTTGGGAATGGTGAAGATGCAGAAGTTGTTTTTCTGGTGGCCCACATTAGATCAGAATATAGACCTTGAAGTAAGCAATTGTACAATTTGCCAGCAGCAACAGAGTATGCCTCCTACCGCTCCAGTACGTACTTGGAGATGGGCTTTAGGTCCATGGGAGAGAATACATCTGGAGTTTGCAGAGGACAATAAGCAAACCTTCTGGATGCCTATGCGAGATGGCCAGAGATTGTCCATATGCCCACTGCCACCTCAAGTAAAACAGTTGAAGTATTGAGGAAATAGTTTGCTGCTTATGGGTTACCAAAAGAGGTAGTAACAGACAATGGACTTCAGTTTGTGTCACAAGAATTTGAGGTTTTTCTAACTAAAAATGGAGTGAAGCACATTAAGTCACCGTCGTATCATCCAGCTAGTAACGGGTTAGCTGAAAGATTAGTACAAAACCTTAAGAAAGCAAAAAAACCGAGCTGTTGGCAGCATGGCACTTAAACACAGTGTGAGAAATTTTTTGTTTGGTTACAGAAACACACTCCATACTAAGACAGGAAAGACCCCAGCAGAGTTGTTTCTGAGAAGACAGGTGTGAACCAGATTGTCTCTTATCAGACCCCAGTTTTCTCAGAGAATGCAAAATGAAAATGAACCAGTTCTTCCTCGGGTCAGGTTTTTCATGGTAGGTCAACAGGTGCTAGTGAAAAATTACAGGGGAGGGGAGAAATGGCTGAGGGGAATTGCGTGTGAGGTGTTGGGTCCTGTACCATATAATGTTGAAGTGAATGGAAATTGTGTAAAAAGACATGTTAATCAGTTTTTGAGTGTCAGAGGAAATCAAAGTCAGTTGACACAAGGAGAGGACTCTTGTGCGAACTCAGGTTGGGACTTTGATGATTGGAGTACAGAATCAGAGGTGCAAGAAAGGTCTGTACCTACTACTATGGAAGAACAAGCCAAGGCCTCACCACCTCCTGAGGAGCAACGCAACACTAGCCCAGTGAGGAACAGACATCCGACGTATTTTTAGATGAGAAAGCATTTTGGTGCGTTGTAGATAGTGAATTTAAAAAAACATCGCTTTATGCCTACAAGGCAATGTGGAAGTGAAAGTGTTGTGACTGATGAGAGAAAGGCTGCCACAGCAGAAATGAAAGTTAAAAACAATATTTTAGCAAATGTGAAAAGGATTATTTATTTATTTTTACTATGATTTGTATTAGGTGGTTTTAAGCAAATATATTAAGAAATATAAACCTGAATGCCTTAAATGAGAGAAACTGACATTGAACTGAAACAGTAAATTGCTGTTGTTCCCTTTTCTAAAGTTTGTAATTTGGTTCTTTTTTATGATTAAAAAGTAGTTAATTTTGGTGTCAATGCTTTGTTTGCAAGTTGTATGTGGTTATTCTTTTAAGTTTTGGAATAAAAAATGAATTATGCAGATACAACGATATTTATTTTCTTATTGAGTTTGTTTAGTTTTATTTATGGGTGTGTTTTTTTTTTTGTGTGTAAGGCACCTTGTCTGCAAAGATTCGAAATCATCCAGGTCATGGTTAGGCACCTTCATGAGGTAAAGCATCTTCAGGGCTGCAAAAATGATACTATTCTTTTGTTGCAGTTTTTTCTGGTTTTGTGTGTTAAATAGTGGTATTCTAAGTAACAGCTAGCAAAGGATCCTTACCAGATAAAAACTTTATAAGCTTTCGCATAACAACCACCACCGTACCAATCGTTTTTCATAAAGAATAAATCGATTTATATAATAAACTTAATCTGCTTTTTTCTGGTCTAAGCAGTAGTATTAGACTGTCTGTGTTCGCAGACGATGACTTGTGGTTTCCTGCAGAATTTACTAACGTCTTCCTGTTGACATGTGACTAACTACAAGTGTCAGAAGGAGCTTCTCTTGTCATTTTAATCCTCTGAAGAAGGTAAAGAAAACACATGGTTCCTCCTTTTTACAGGGAAGAACACTGACTCAGTGGACTGCGTTTGGACCCACTAACACAGGTATATTGCGCTACTGTCCATTAGGATCACTGTGCTTCGTAATTGCTGTTTCGACTTTTTAAAGTGTCCATTCGAATTGCTACACGGTTGCTCTGTAACACATATTACCATCTGCTGTTGCTAACAACAGATGTTATATACGTATCACAAGGGAAACATACATTTTTATCCCGTTGCTTTATTTTGCCATTCAGTCCTTTGCTGCGTAAAACGCCTCGTTTTCTCTGCTTTGTTTCAGTACTAACACTGACTAACTGTTGTGCCTTTGTGCTTCCTGTCTTTGGCGAAAATCAGCATCATATCTGGCAAGGAAGCGCCTCTGCTTTTCAAGAGCACTCAGTGGCGAGCCAGAACTGATAAAATCAATGAAAATTTCTAGAAATGTATATTAGCTTATTAAAAATTATGTGAATGTAATTATAACACATCTGAGTTCATTTTGACTTAATATATGTAGTTGGTGGCGTGGTGGTTGGCACTGCTGCCGCACACCTCCAGGCCTGGGGTTCAATTCCCACCTTGGGTCTGTGTGTGTGGAGTTTGCATGTTCTCCCTGTGCTTGGTGGGTTTTCTCCGGGTGCTCTGGTTTCCTCCCACAGTCCAAAGATATGCAGGTTAGGTTGATTGGTGTGTGTGTGCCCTGTGGTGGGTTGGTGCCCCGCCCTGGGTGTCCCCTGCCCTGTGCTGTGGGATGGGCTCGAGGTTTCCCCGCGACCCTCACCAGGAATAAGCGGTTAAGATAATGGATGGAGGGATGGATGTAGTTGGTGCAACTGTAACATGCTTAGGCTACTTGTTGTCAATAAAAGGCTAATTGTATTCTGGAAAACAGTACAATAATTTTAAAACATTTAGATTAGGCTAAATTATACATTAATATTTAATACAACAGAAAAGACATTGTCCCTTCTGAGTGAACTGAATGACTTGCAACCCTGTTACTGTAATTAAAGTAACAGGGTTACAAATCAATGCTAATATTAGCTTTTTCTCAGGAAGATATGCTAGCTGGGGTCTCCAGGCCTGGGGTTTGATTCCTGCCTTGGGTCTGTGTGCGTGTTTGCATGTTCTCCCTGTGCTAGGTGGGTTTCATCCCACAGTCCAAAGACATGCAGGTTAGGTTGATTGGTGTGTCCAGATTGCCTGTAGTGTGTGTGTGTGCCCTGTGGTGGGTTGGCGCCCTGCCCTGGGTGTCCCCTGCCCTGCGCCCTATGTGTTCTGGGACGGGCTCCAGACTTCCCCGCGACCCTCACCAGGAATAAGCGGTATAGAAGATGACTGACTGACTGATATGCTAGCTGTGGAATGAAATGGTACTGCTAAGTAGAAGGACAAAGTTATTCAATTTATTTTTATATAGCGCCTTTTGCAACAATGTGCTTTAAAGCTCTTTCAAATATGTGACAAAAATCTTACAATATGAGTAACAGGGTTGCGTTTGTTAGAGTGACACTCAATCAAGGCTGAAAACACCGGGAGAATATAAGAAACAGAAGAGAGGATTTGCCTTTGGTTTATCATTGGTGCTAGCAAAAGTTCCGAGAATAACGTAATAAAGTCAGAATACTCTGAGAATAAAGTCGAAATATTTACACCGACGTTCCACAGAATTTAGCCTTTGCCAAAAGTGTAAAATACGACAGCAAAACACCGTTACAAAAAGGGAAGCAAACTCAATGTTAACCTAAAGGGGAAGGTTAATTAAAATGACCAAAACCTCAAAGGCAAACTCCATCCACACCCGATGATCAGCTCCCACTTGATGCTATGCAGTAGCTTCCCTGTATCAAAGAGTCACAGCTAATGCTGTTAACTTCATTGTGAGAACATTCTGACTTTATTATCAGAGTTTTGCGACTTTAACGTCAGAATATTTTGACTTTATTCTCAGAATTTCCTGACTTTATTTTCGGAACGTTATTATTTTTTAAGTGGCCCTAAAACGCGTTGTACGTGTGTTCCTTTTGTAATAAAAAAAAAATCCACATCTTCACCTCCTTCCTCTTACAGCCTTGCAAAAAAAAAAAAAAAACCTGCAAAAGCGATTTTTTTTTCTTTTTTTCCGCTTTCGCTTTAGATTTCAAGGCATAAAACTGTGTGAAAACTCTCCGTCAAACAAAGCGGCCTTTCCTTTGTTTGCCTGTCAGCCTTTCCTAACAAGGCTGCTTTTCAGCCAGTCGTTCTGTAACGATTTTCGTAAATGACGGAATGGAGACGAGATTGAGTCTAAGTGCAGGAAGGGTTTTATTCCATAACACAATAAACTTGGAACAAACAGTGGAATCGTGAATTTTGCAGTACAACACAGCCTAAATCCACAACGACTGGCAAGTAAGTGAAAACAGTGAAGGGCTTAAATATACATGGAGATCAAGTGAGGACTGGAAATTAAACTCAACCAGTCATATAATTACAATGACATTAACATGCAAACAAGGGGAATGGTGACACATAGCAGAACTGAGGCTGGATATTGACACTATCACAGCATTACGGCATTTTGCACTGTACTTTTACCTTACACCCAACTCCTACTGCACCATGTTATTTTTTGGAGAAAACATATGAACATTCAGTTTTGGTTGTATTGTCTTATTTTACGCTATTTTTAATATAATTAACTCATAGATGCTGTTTGGATCACTGGTCTGTTCAGAGCCGTTCATGGCCATTCTGTGACCGTCCTGAAATGGTAAAAAAATGGATGGACTGTCATCTCAGCATTCATTGGCATCAGATGGACTTCACATGAGTGGTAAAGTGTATTTTTCATGCTAATCTTTTTTATGTAAAACATATCTGGAGACTGAAAGTTGCCTATAGGCTGTATCTCAGATAACTGCATTAGCATATGTATGACAGTACAACTAATTACAATTAGCATATTGGTGTGAAAGAGTTTGTTTTATCATTTGATGTTCTCTAATAAAAAAAAAACTCCCTGCTTGTTCACAAGTTTAGTCTGTTGTGTATTTTTTATACAGCCAAAAAAATAGGGAAAAAACTACAACATTAAAATGAGGAAATTTTCTCAGATGTTAAAATACTGTTCTTAATACTATACTGCCAGCCAAGGGTGCATGATAGGGTTTAATAAAGAGGAGACACAACTCTACAATACAACAGAAATACAGTATGTAAATACTAAAAGCCTTAGATATTGGGGTGGATGTATCCCTCTCATCCCCCTTCATTCCTAGACCCCTGCTCTCGGTACAGACAGAGATACTGCCCTTCCTGGCTCTAGAAGTGGAAAACAATCCAGTCATCTGTCCTGGGAACTGTTGGTAAAATGGTGCAGGAAGTACAAACTGGTGTTAGGGGCTGAGATTGTAGCTGCCTCCCCAGCCATTTTCTATTACAGGAGGGTTATTAGCAAAGGGAAAACATCCCCTGCTTTGAAGCACACTTACCACACTGCTCATTCAGGAGACTGATTGGTATTTCAGCATATTTCCAATTGCCTGCTCATGTAAATCAGTTTGTAATTTATAAACTTGTCTCCACACAGTCGTTTTATTTAATCAATAATTATCTTTGAGAACAGAGTTATACAGTAAGAAATTAAGAATTCTCTTTGTGGTTGCCCTTTTCATAGCACAATTTTTCAAGAGGTTTCACTGTTATGTAAATGTCAAAATGTACATCATTTGTATGCGTCTCCTGTTAAGATGGTTAATTTTGTTAAATTGTCATAGCCCAGCCTGCCATGCCCTCTCATCCCCGAGGTAATGCCCTTCCTTATGTTTCCTCATTGTAACTCTATGGATAATTGTGTTTATTTACGCCCTTCACTGCTCCCTGTGCCTTGCCAGTCATTGTGTGGATTTAGGCCTCGTTGTATCATGTGTTCCATGACTCTACATCTTGTTGTGTCTATTGTACTACCTAATAAAACCGTCCTTGCATTTAGACTCAGTCTCATCACCATTCCCCTGTATGTGGAAAATGTTACATGAAAGAAGGGAGGAACTTGATTTACTGCAAATGTTTAATAAATTGCATAATTATCATTACTCCTGTCATGATAAACAGTGTTTCTTTACTTTCTTCACTTTCCAGATGTTGAGTTTGTGGATAGTAACAGGGCCGAACTCATACAGCGTGTGACTGAGGTCATGCCCATTGCAGATGTGATGTTCCAGAAGAAACTGATACATCAAGAGACGTACAACAGGATTTTTACTGCAGAGGTCAGCCAAGACAGGATGAGGTTAATATACAACGTTTTGGAAACCGGAGGTGACAAAGCAAAAAGTGTGTTTTATGTAGCGCTGAAAAACAACTGCCCTCATCTAATTCAAAGCAGTTCAGGTCAGTGTCGTGCTGTTTAACATACCCTTAACAAGTGCTGCTCAAAAACCAGCAAGCCAACAGAATATAAAATATCGCCGTGTCAAAACGTGCAATGTCTGTTTACGATACAACATAACACATGGACATTTCTGTGGCTGTTAACTTGTCTAAATAGTTGTATCTGTCGTAGAAAGCCAAACACATGGGATACTGTCAATCTGTCAAACGTTTCTTAATGTCTTTGAGGCATGCTGTTGCGAAAGGCGCTATATAAAAATAAATTGAATTGAATTGAATATGTTGACATATCCATTAGAGGTGGTCTATGCTAGGTAGGTAAATGCTACAGTTTTATAAAGAGTGGGTGTCACAATAACTAAATGATACTCAAAAAAATCAACAGAATGGGAAAAATATTAAGCACATTAAATGATTTGCTGTTTACTACGTAAATATTAAGGAAAGGATATTCTAAATATTCAATATTAAATCAATTAATTTGTAGATTATGCATACATTAATCTGTCTGGGAAAAAAAAATCTAAAAAAAAAATCACATAATAATCTAGCAGTCAGTTTATCTCATGTAACAATATCAGTGATTTTGCAAAGGTATGTTCAAAAAGTTTGGATCCACAGCTGCAATTGTTTAAGATCTTTAAATGCAGTCGTAAAAGTAGATCGTAAAAAGTATTCTGAGACAAGCTGATAATGGTGTCTTATTTTTCCAAGTATGATAGGCATTTAAATATTTATATAAATTGTTGTGAGTAGAACCATATTGTCATTTTAAACACACTGCAATTATTTTATTGGCTTAGTTAGATATGAAAGGTCTGCATGTTCTGTTATCTTACTTAATAACCTGTTTATATTTAATTGCCCAAAAAATAATTACACTGCTATCAAAAAGGCAAATGTAAAGTTATGGCAATACCATTTTAAATGTCTGTCTCCTTTTAAAACAGAAGAATGTTTCCAAACTGCCCAAACAAAATTGAAATCCAGTTTGGAGAAAAAGTTTAAAATCATTTTTGAAGGGATTGCACAACGAGGGAATCCCACCCTTCTGCAAAAAATTTACACCGAGCTGTACATCACTCAAGGTGCGAGGGAAGGGGTCAACAAAGAACACGAAGTGCGGCAGATGGAGACAGCTTCCAGAGTGAAATCGGCAGCAGAGACCACGATCCAATGCAAGGACATCTTTGTTTCCTTGCCTTGGCAGGAAAAATACATCAGGACAGTGTTAATGACAGGAATTGCTGGCATTGGAAAAACGGTCTCGGTCCAAAAGTTTATTCTTGACTGGACTGAAGGGAAGGCAAACAAAGACATTCATTTTTTATTTTTCCTCCCATTTCGTGAATTGAACTTGATCAAGGATGAGAAAATCAGTCTTCTGGATCTTGTTCATTATTATTACCCTGAAACGGAAGAGCTTGATGAATTCAAATCTGATATCTACAAAACTGTGTTCATCTTTGATGGTCTTGATGAAAGCAGGCTTCCCTTGGACTTTCATCACAATAGGCGAACATCTAGCATAACAGTTCAGTCACCTTTGGATGTGTTGCTGACCAACCTCATTCAAGGATATCTTCTTCCCTCGGCTTATATATGGATAACTTCTCGACCGGCTGCAGCCAGTCAGCTGCCACCTGAATGCATTCATCAGGAGGTTGAGATAAGAGGGTTTAAAGATCCACAAAAAGAGGAGTACTTCAAGAAGAGGTTCATTGATCAGACAGTGGCCAGCAGAATCATCTCACACATAAAAGCCTCAAGAAGCCTCTACATCATGTGTCATATACCAGTCTTCTGCTGGATTTCTGCTACTGTCCTTGAGTCAAGGTTGTGTCATAAGACTGAGACAGATATTCCCACAACTCTGACAGAAATGTTCACTTACTTTCTGATACTTCAGACACAGAACGAGAAATATTATGAAAACAAAATGCATTTGAGAACAGTGTCTGAAAACATGACCCTGAAACTAGGAAAGCTAGCATTTCATCAGCTTGATAAAGGACATTTGACATTTTATAAGGAAGACTTAGAGGAGTGTGGAATCGGGATGTCAGAAGCCTTGCTGTATTCTGGAATATGCACGGAAATTTTTCAGGCCGAAAATTTGACATCTCGAAAAAAGGTGTACAGCTTCGTGCATCTGAGCATACAGGAATATCTTGCTGCTATGTATGTGTTTTATACATACAAAAAATTCAATGTAAACATATTTCACCAGAAACTGACCATGAAAATTTTTAAAAAATTTACAAAGCCAACAATCTTTCCCTTACACAAGAGTGCAGTGAATAAGGCCTTGGAGAGTAATAACGGACACCTGGACCTCTTTCTCCGCTTCCTCCTCAGCATGTCACTGGATCCCATTCAGAAGCTCTTGCAAGACCTACTCCCAAAGCTAAACACAAGCACTGAGAATGTTTGTGAAACAGTTACATACATTAAGGAGAAGCTCAGAGGTAGGCTTTCTCCAGAGAGGTCCATCAATTTGCTACACTGTCTGAATGAACTTAACGACAGTTCTATTGTTGAAGAAATCCAAATTTACCTGAATTCAGGTAACCTTTCAGCAGAACATCTTCTGCCTCTACAGTGGTCAGCACTGCTTTTTGTGTTGCTGTTGTCAGAGGAGGTACAACATTTGTTTGACCTGAAGAAATATGTCAGATCAGAAGAAGCAGTATTCAGACTGCTGCCTGTGATTAAGCTGTCCACAACAGTTTTGTAAGTATATTACAATTTAAATAATCACTCACTTATACTTCCTCGTAGTTTGCTATCTGGAGATGAATGGTCCATAAGGTGTGCAGATATATTTGAAGATATAAACTGATGCTACATTGAGTATATATATGTAAAGTTAACATGGGTGTATTTAAATTTTTATATTATAGTAAATGTGCAACACAGGACTTATTGAACTGTTTGATACGTCTCTAGTGGGTGGCGTGACTTATAAAAATTAAAGGTGTTAGTGTAAAATATAATTAGGCAAATACGTGATGTATTAAATGTTCCATTATATTAAAAATAAGATTAAATAAATGGTGGTTTGAAAGTAATTTTCCGAGATGAGTTCTGCTTCTTATTCGTGTCTCGATATTCTGGCTGAAAATGTGTGCAGGCTGGATCAGTGCAGTCTGACAGCTGAGTGCTGTGGAGCACTGGCCTCAGCTCTCAGTTCAAGTTCTTCAAACATCAGAGGACTGGATGTGAGTGACAATAACCTGCAGGACTCGGGAGTAAAGCTGCTCACAAGCACACTGGGAACTTTACCGTGTAAACTAAACACACTGAGGTCAGCATTACTGCGTCATCACTACGACACAGCAGGGGAATTCACTCTCATAGACATACGTGTTGTTTACTTGTAGATTTTTTGCTGTAATGTATTACGTAAAAATAATGCATTAATAATGATGTAGTGTTTTTAAATATTTAAGCAAAATATTTTATTATTAGCTGGGATTTAGTTCATTTTTTTATGTTTTATGTTCTGCAGGCTGTCAGGCTGTGAGATCACAGAGGAAGCCTGTGCCTTCCTCACCTCAGCTTTGTGTTGTAATTACTCACAGCTGAAGGAACTGGATTTAAGCTATAATCACCTTGGAGACGTTGGAATTAAACTTCTGTCTCCTGCACTTGAATATCCACAATGTAAACTGGAAAATCTAAGGTAGGTATAGTGGTCTGGATAGTCATTTTGGGTTTTGTTGATGGACAAAGCACACAAGACAGAATGCACATATTCAAACCTAATGGAAGTTCACAACAATCAGATCTTTGTTGACAAACATTTTATGTTCACATCCAACCATACTCAGAAAAAAAAAACAATCTATTACTGAAAATAAATTTACATCATGCACAATTTCACATACCTACATTACCTTATGGACACAGTATTGTTTAAAGGAAGACACAAGCAATACATTTTATATGCACCACACTATACCAAAAATTAATAATAAGGACAGGTACTCCCTGACGATGGAGATGCATTACAAAGACCCCATCGTAACTTGAAAATATCGTAAGTCGAGACATGGCCAAAACACCAAAAACACAAAAATACACACTCTAACACTGACAACTGAGACAACTGAACTCTGTCAATTGCTGCCGAGAGTGAGGCATCTCACAAGGCGGGAGACGCGTACATCCCGGCAGCGTCCCAACGCATCGTACCGCATTTGCCTGCTGTGCGAAAACTCATGTCATTTTCATAAACTGAAATTACTGTAGGTCGAATATGATATGTTACACCCCTGACAAGAGAAATTACAGAACAGAATCCAGGTATTTTTTTCAGAAATGTCAACTGGACAAACTATGATACAACAGCTGCAACTTGACAGTTTGGCAGTTACAGAAAAACCAAAGCAAGTAAATAAACTTAATTAGTGAACATATACAAGTTAACTACAATCATGAATAGTTAATAATATAATAATAGTGTCCCATTGTTTGTTTGGAACATACCTGACAACAAGGTCAGAAATACCAAAACTTCTTTACAAATTTAAACTGAATAAAGTAAACTGCTAATTTTGCCTCCTATGACAGTAACACACCCCACTTTTGTAGTATATATATATATATTTATATATATATATATATTTAGTTAAGAATAAGTTATGGGGTGTGGTAGTGTCTCTTAGTGAAAAACATTACATTAAAGTTTATGTATATGTTTCATGTTTAGCGTGCACCACTGTAATCTCACAGAAGAGAGCTGTGAAGCACTTGCAGCTGGGTTCAGCTCGAAGTATTCAAACCTGACAAAGTTAGACCTGAGTGGCAACGACTTACAGGATTCAGGTGTGAAGCTGCTTTGTGTTGGACTGGGAAATCAGCACTGTAAACTGAAGGTACTAAGGTCAGTGCTACTGCAGGGTCCGGCCTCTGAAAAGTAAGCAAAACAGTTTGCAGAATGTTTGCCATCTGTGATGTACACTGATGCCATTATTTTGGGGAAACTAATTATAATTTGTTTTGTTCTGTTCATTTGTTGTGATATTTGTGTTAAAATAGAAATGTTTCAGTAGTGTTTTTCCCTACAGGTTGTCTGGTTGTAGAATCACAGAGGGGGGCTGTGCTTTTCTGGCTTCAGCTCTGAGCTCAAACCCCTCACACCTGAGAGAGCTGGATCTGAGCTACAACCACCCAGGAGAGTCAGGAATCAAGCTGCTCTCTGATCTACGGGGAGATCCCAGCTGTAAACTGGAGAAACTGGAGTGAGTACAGAGTGTGTGTTCCTGAGCTACTACTGCTCACATTGGATCATGACGAGATTTTTCATTTAATCTGTATCACACCAGAGGAACTGTCGTACTGCATATGGCCCAATGGGTAGAACATCAGTCTGGGATGGGGCATTATCTGATTCAAACCCCAGTACAGTCAGGTGTGTCCTTGGGTACAACACTCAGCACAAGCTCCCTGGGTGCTGCATGTGGCTGGCTGCCCACAGCTTCCCCCAGAGACTGAGTTAAACACATTTCCCCATTGCAGGACTAATAAGGGATAAGTAATATATGTATCTCAGCACAGCTGTGATGTGTTCTAGGCACACCATTATTTAAATAAGAAACGAAAATAATTTGAACTTATTTTGAATAAATTACACTGCAGCCAATCACAGATGAAACTGCACATGTATTTAATTTTCAGATTGAAGAAAACTTCAGTTCACAGAAGGCAGTTCTCTGTTTTACATTCCACTTGCTCTCATTCAGTGATACCATGAATAAAAAAGGAACTATACATGTACAGTTGCAGTCAGACATTTACACACTCATTATGAACATGAATGTCGTGGCAATATTGGGTTTTCAATGATATCTTTGAATTGCTCTTTTCAAGGGGCAGAATGATTGTACAACATGCATATTGAATACAGGAAATCCTGAAGAATTTCCTGTACAAGTTTTACTTCATTTTGGGTTATTAAATCAGTGGTACTGAAAGTGCTGAAATGTCTACATTTTCCAAGCCCAAGGCCTCTTAACTTCCTCTTAGTGATCATGAGTGACTACAGCTTGTAGCTTCTCTGTGCCAACATAAAATGGGCCTGTTTGACAGCACTTGTTGGACTGACCAACACACAGTAGCAATGTGGAAGGAGAAGTTCTCAGTGCACACCTGAGAAAGAGAATGTTAGATTTACACAAGTAAGAAACGTGTCTTGGACCCATTTTTAAACTCCTAATTTCAACATCATCAGTTGAAAGTAGTGAATCGTGACCGCTAAGAGGAAGTTAAGAGGCCTTGGGCTGGTTGATGTAGTTGTACTATCATTTTCCCAGAAGAAAAAAAAAGCAGTTCAAAGACATCATTAAAAGCCCAATATTGCCTCGACCTTCATGTCCACGATGGGTGTGTGTAAACGTCTGACTGCAACTGTACTGTATAAAAGAATAAACTTTATTTTTTCATGTCCTAATGTTGTCCTGTGTCTGCGATGTTTCTGGATGGAACAAAACATTTGGTGCAAAAAGCCATAAAGCCATCACCATGCTCTTTGTGTTCTTACTTGTTTTTTAACAGTTGTTTTATCCAAAGAAAAAACTGGTTATAAAACTGGTTATTTGTACATTCTAAACAAGTGCACCTTCTGCAGGGATTTATCTTACTACAGCTGTTGCGATTGCAAGTTGTCAATCTATTTAAACAAAACTATTACAGTCACAGAGGGGCACACTTAAGCTACCAAAGGTAGTTACAAATATACCTCTCTCTTAATGTCATATCTCAAGTTAAGTACATTTCCGTACGTTTCAGTGAAATTGCAAGCTGATAATTTTATGCAAAAAATCTTCTTCATCAGGTTTTATTGTCTAACGTTTTGCTTTTTCAACAGCATTGATGATGGTGGATACTGCATGATTAAACCAGGATTTTTGAAATGTAAGTTTTGTGGACTGAAGTCTTTTAACTAGTTTAAGACACCAAATAGGATATATTAAATATTAAAAATAATTTTTTGCTTTATTATTATGCAGCATTTACCAGGTCCCGCAATTAATGTACATCTTTGGTAATGTTTTTTAAGCTCTTCAGTTATATTTCATAGTGACTTAGCAAGGTTTCCCAGGGCTTACGTCTGAGTTTTCAGTACCATTGCACAAGGTGGTGTCAGGGTCTCAGGAAGTGCACATCTCATAGGATTGTCACATACAGCAGTCTCTAGAGTTAACAATTAACCTTTATATTTAACTGCAAAACACAAAAGCATCCATACAACGATGCACAACACACTGAACCACGAAGGGGATGAGCTACAGCAGCACAAGGCTACACCAGTCATCAGTCATGTTAGGTGAGGGTAAGGTGGGCACAGGCGTAACAGTGGCGATCCTCACCAGATTCAAACCTGGGACCTCACAGCCCCGTCTGAGCTCACAGACAGGAGGATTAGCCCACTAAGCTAAAGACCCAAAGCCCTCGCTAAGGGAACTAATCACACTCTTGTCCTCCCATTCATTCTGGGAAATTCATTTCTAGAAAAATGTTGACTGGTCTTAGTAATTTCTACTTCTTTTGCAACATGTAACTGGTATAACCAACCCATCACAGGGTGCACACAGACACACACAGATACACACAAACAAACTGGATTTAGGATTGCAGTTGTTGTACTTCTCATTGCCTGTCAGATTTAGCTGTACTTTAGTTTTAGCATGGCATTCACTATTTGTCTGTGTGTACTAACGTGCAGCATCTCGTGCGTCATGTGATTTGTACAGATGCTCATCAGCTGACAATGGACCCCATCACAGCACACAGAAACCTGTGTCTTTCTAAAAAGAACACAAAGGTGACATGGTACTGGAAGAAACAGCAATATCCTGCTCACCCAGACCGGTTTGACTTCAGGCCCCAGGTGCTTTGTACAGAGGGCTTTTCCAGCCGCTGCTACTGGGAGGCTGAGTGGGCTGGGAATTGGGCAGAGATTGGAATGACGTACAAAGGAATTAAGAGGAAAGGTGAGGGCCATGACTGTTGGCTCGGACAAAACGAGGTGTCCTGGAGCGTTTACTGCTCTCGTGAGGTTTACAATGCTTGGCACAATAGGCACCGGACCGCCATACCGATACCAGCCTCCAGCAGAATAGGAGTGTATCTTGATTGGGCTGCTGGAACTCTGACTTTCTACAGCATCTCTTCAGGCAGTCGGACCTTCCTGCACAGGTTCTGCTCTGTGTTCACTGAGCCCCTTCATCCAGCATTTAGGGTCTGTCTGGATTCGTCCGTTTGGGGTTGCCCACTAGGATAGATTTCTCTGCCAGCACCACTGTGACCACATGGTGGTTGTATACTGTTTTCATCTTTGACTAATTGTGAAATTTTGATAATTTATAAATGTCTGAATGGTTAATTCACGGGTAAATTCATAAATTCCTTTGATTGGTGTTTGTGTTTCATGTCTAAAATCTGTCTTAAATTTTGCAGCTTTATAATGGTTGCCATGACTTTGTGCCTTTGCTTTTTTATTGAAATACACAAATGCACCAGCACTTACATTTTTTACTTATATGTAAAAAATATGTATATGTAAATTGTTCCGTACATTCTGTTGTACATAATGTAAAGTTTCTACACTCCGTTCTGTACAGCAGCAACTTGTATAGTTATCATCATTTAGAAATGCTTTGTTTCTGTGTCGTGAGCTGTTGTTTTTGTTAAGAAAGTCAGTCCTGAACTGGGTCTGCACTGCACTGTTATTATGCACAGCTCTTCCTCCCGGCAATAACACAATATAATGTGATAACGCACACAATATAATGTGATAACACACACAATATAATGTGGTGGGTAGCCGGCGATAACACACACAATATTACATGGCAGGTAGCCAGCGATAACACACACACAATATAATATGGTGGGTAGCTGGCGATAACGCACACAATATAATGTGATAACACACAATATAGCGTGGCGGGTAGCTGGCGATAACACACACAATATAATGTGGCAGTTCCAGAACCCAGAAGCGAAGCGGAAGATCGATGGTCATATACTACCTTGTTCGAGTGCCTCCTTGATGTACTGTTACATGGCCTTTTCCTTGGGCTCTGATAAGGGGAAAATCTTACCTTTAGGGAGAGAAGTCCCCTCTATCAGATCGATAGGACAATCATGTTTGCAATATGGAGGCAGGGTAAAAGCTCAGGATTTACTAAAAATGCCAGAAAAATCACGGTAATCATCAGGCAGAGCATCTTCTCAGGGAGAGGGCTCTCAATCAAGGAGACGTGACACGGTAGAACGAGGGGAGCTCTTACACCAGGGGCTCCGCACTGTGAGCTCTCTCCTTCTCCAGTCAATGTGAGGGTTGTGTTGTTCTAGCAAGAGAAATTCTAGAACTTTGATTATGAGTAGATCACATCCACCTGAGTGTGATCTGAATATTTCTTCATCTATCCATCCATTATCTTAACCGCTTATTCCTGGTGAGGGTCGCGGGGAAGCCTGGAGCCCATCCCAGAGCACA